>JAAAKE020107352.1:0-38094 GCA_010014785.2 Anisolabis maritima
TTTAAACAATGTAAAATGCATTTGCCTTGTGCAAGATTTGTATATATAAAAATATGAAATAAAACTCTTATTATTATAAAAATCTTAATTTATTTTTAACCGTCCAGCCAAAAGCTAGATAGGTAAAGTTTGATTTGAAGATTTTTCTTCACACTTGCAATTATTAAAATAAATATTATTTTAATTTTTAAAATAAAGTCTCCGTAGTCCGGTCCTCTGGTCCAGAGTAATTTTGCCGGTCCTCAGAAAAATAAGACTTTTAAAAAAATTTAATTTAAATTTAATCGAAACAAATATAGCTTTTTACTAATTTATTTTGTCCCAAATGTTTCAAATTTTAAAATATTTTTTTGTATATAGTTTATTTTAGATTGTGCTTGTTCAATAAAAAAGTTTATTTATTTATTTTGGGAAATTTTTTCTTTTTTTACCTTACCGGTCCGCGAACGTAAAAGGTTAGGAACCGCTGATATAGACTAGAAATAATTCAATTGTATTTTTTTTATTTACAAAACATATTATCCAGGAATATTTATTTATACCAAATGGTATCCATTTTAAGAAAATAAATTTTCATCGATTGCTGGGGATCCAAACCTACATCCCTTGGCTTTTAAAAATATCAATATTGACAATAATAATCAATAGCTATAACCTCTCGGACTCGAGGTGGTGGCAAGAAAAATTTTTAATGTGAATAAATAAATAACGAAGGTGAAGGGGGGGGGGGGGAGAGAAATGCTTCTTTTTGAACGTCAGGGTAATATTTTCCTTTTAATGTAAATTTAGATTTATTTTTATGAGGGTCCTGAATAGGCCACTATTGGTCTATTTAATTCACTGTGCCAATTAGAAATATTAATCTTTCTGATTTTAAAAACATGCATGATACTGATTCCATATTTTATTTTTATTTAACGATTAAAATTTAATAAAAGAATCATAAAAATTTTTGTGCATTCTGATAAATTATCAATAATTATGGAGTAGTTCTTTGCGGGCTCAATTGGTCCAGGACCGGCTCCGATATTCGGTAGAAATGCGAATTAATGGTATATTTAAAAAAATATAAATGAAAATAATTTATTAACGGTATTTTTTTAAATAATTATGATTTTTATTTAAAAATTTTTCTCCTACCAATATTGACATTTTCAAATAAGATCAGAGATCAAGTTAAAAAAATAATAACAAATCTGCATGTATATATGAATGGCATTCAACTCTCTTTTCTCACCTGTTGATGTTTGTTATTGTGACGTTGAATAACAAAGCGAATCTCGTTAACACCCCCGCACACACACATACACAACACAAACACACAAACACTGTGATCAAATAGAAAATGGGAGAGACATACAATGATAACAAAAACGATGATATTTCGAATGAATTTGGCGTAAAAAAAAAGAGATGGTGTACGAACGCGTGTGCTTTGTGCTTTCTTAAAGGCACCTCACTCACCTAAGCAACGACCGACCGGTTGCCTTCTTCTTCTTCTTCGTCTGCCCTGTTGCCAGTTCGCCAACAGCTGACCATCTTCTCCCTCCCAATTTCTTTAAAATCAAATTTATTTAATTTTAATCACTAGGAAAAATAAATGAATAAATAAAAAAATAATTTTTCAACAATCCAAATTTGATTTTTCATTTGAGATAGTAATAATTTGTTTAAAAATAAATAAAAAACTTTTTAATTATTATCCTATAAAAATTTGAATTATTGATATTAATATAAAAAATGAAAAAAAAAAAAAGTTTTTATATTTCGAAAGTTATATTGATTTAAATAAATATTAAAAGAAATAAAATTTCATCGGGGAACAAAGAGAGACAGCCCTCTCAATAGGATCACCGAAGAGCTGAGCAGCTTATCATTAATATAATAAAATTTGAATATTTGAAATAAAAATAATTTTTGCTCTCTAAATATATATTTATATTATTAGTAATAGAGGCAGCAATATAAATATCCTATATCGATTTACAGCAGAAGCTTAGGAAAAAAGGGGGTAGGAGTTCTAGAGGCTCAAGTCCCGCCACTAATATTCTTCAACAATATTTTATAAATTAATAACGTTATTTATTCTCATATATTTTAATAGTAAACGTGACTTAATATAAATAAAATTAAACATTTAAGTTTTTTTTTGCATATATGAGACATAATTTAAGAGGCCCTCCTCCAAAAAAATAAATTTTTTGATTTGCTATTCAAATCAACGATTAATCGATCATTTGAGAACAGACTAGCGCCTCATATTTAAATCTTAATTTCTCAGTTCAAAATTTTTTTGTCTCCATTATTATCTTATCGAACCCATTGAATTAAATAAAGATTATCCCCCTCCCGGGGCTGAGAGGTTAAAGATATTGACATTGCCAATATTGATAACATTAAAAGCCAAGGGGGTTCGGATCTTAGGCAGTCTGGTGAACATTTATTTAAATCAATTCTATAACAATTGATGTAAATATGCCTAGATTACATGTATTGCAATTAATATATTTTGTAAATTGTCTAAAGTCTATATGAACTCAGTTGACGAAGAGGAAAAAAAAGTTTGTTTTTTCTCGATAAACTGCCAAACAAAAACAAGGCCAGTTAACCGACTTATTCCAATCTATCTCTCTATTTATTAGATAACGTGGGGAATATGAATCTACCCTATTATAATTCTAACTCTCTTGAGTAACCAAAAGTGACAGAATAAATCACTTAACTCAAAGTAAATAGGAATGCTTATGCCTATACTTTCTCTATGAGAAACAACTATGAGGACTCATCTCTATCCTTTTCCGGCCAATATGCACAAAATAAAATACAATACAATCTGATCAATTTATAGTTTATCAATAGCCTTTTATAAGAAGGAGCCGAAGATTAAAAAAGTTTTAAACTTGTCTATACTATAAGACAAGTAGAGAGATAACCCATCTCTTTCAATTTAACTTAATTTTAGTAGTTTTCTAATTTATTATTATAATTAGAATCTGATGGGTATTAAATAAAAATGCATGGGATCTCATTCAATATTTAGTTTCCCATTAATGATTCTTTAAGTTTCACCCCATGGTTTTATTTTTTATCATAAATATAGTGAAAAAGTATTTCTTATTAATTTTTTAATTAAATGTATTTTATATTTTTTAGTCCTATTTATTTTTTTCACAATATAAATTAAAACCAATTTTTTAATTCCTAATGAGTTTGAAAAATTCAAATTACTTATTATTTATTGATGCAAATTCTTCAATTCAAATTCTTCTTCAGAGTCAGTTGCCCACCAGAAGCGATGCAATCTGGCAATCGTAGGTTTTTTTTTTTTTTTTGTAAAAGATATAAAATTTTTCAAACAAAAGTTGTTTAAAATGATTAATAGGACAATTTTGTATATGACTATTATTTCTCTAAAATTAAAGAGATATTTTGGTTTTTCAGATTTGAACTTCAAATGAAGTACCATTTGAAATGGGTCGATTTTTGCCTATTATATTATGTTCTTATTTGAAACAATCCTAACCATAACGTTTCAGCTCATCGAGAAGTATTTTAAAAATTGACTGCAAGATGTAATCGTGATAGACAGACACAGAGAAAAAGCAAATTAAATAATAAATAAGGTTTAAAAATTCCTGGCATCAAATTCAAATTTAAAATTTTTTCTTTGAATTACCTAATTTTATTAAAATAATTTATTTTTCTTATAGAAGGATTGAATGAATGAAAGAACAACACACCCACACCAAGAAATATAAAGGGAAATAAAAGTCGATTTATCAAAAAAAATTTATATTTAATATTCTTCCTTTTTATTCTATCCCTACCCTCTCCTTTAAACATAATATCGAAAAATGAAATATATTCTTTAATATACTCAAATGAGGTCTTTTGTAGTCCAAACCCTGATTCTCTATTCTATTCATACTTTTCAATAAAGGATTAAAAAAATAAGAAATATGTGATTAGGTGAATATTAATATCAAGGAAAGTTTTCTTTTTTTTGAAAAGATAAATTACTTTCTATATATATATATATATAATATTATAGAAGGTGGTATAATTTATCATCGCTATTGATTATTTAAAAGAAAACTTTTTCTCCCATCCCGAGAGGTTAGAGGTATTGATAATATGGATAATCTTATATGCCCAGAGTTGGGGGTTCAGATTCCAGGCATTCCTAAAATTTATTTAAATCAATTGGATATCAATTGATACAAGTTTTTGGAATAATTATACAAAAGCATAGGTTTAAAAAATATTTTAGCTACAATCACAAGGCTCCATAAAAAAACAAAGGGTCTAGCCGAAGGCGGGCTACACATCTAGTAGTAATAATTTTTCTTCAACAGTTATATTTAAAAATAAAAGAAACTTCTTGTTTCAGCAAAAATTAAGAGGAACTGCTTAAAAAATGTGAACCCGACAACTCAGCAAAGATTTAATTCGCTAATAAGATGCTTGCCAGGATATTAATCTCCCCACCTCGCCTCTACGAGTTTTTTTTAAGGACTTTATATCTCAGCGCTTTTATAGTTAAGCATAATAAATTATGTTCCCTTACTAAGTTTTTTTTCCCTCTAATGTCTACTTTATAATAAATAAGTACATATGCATATATAGTATTTAAACCTTTTAGACCTATTTATTATTTTTTCTCACAAGAAGTATAAATTAAAACAAGATTTTTGAGAGCTTCTCGACTTGGCCACTAGAGGCGTTGCAATCACTGGGAATCAATTTATGATTCAGTTAACGTTTTTTTTTTTTTTTTTTTTTATTATTATTTTGATAAAGTTAATACTGTAGTTAATGAGGTATTTTGATTTTTCAGGTTTAAAATTTAAATGAAGAATCCATGAAAATGGGTCGAATTTTGCCCAATTTTATTATATTATATCATCAAAACTGAACCTAGATACAAAATTTTAGAACTCTAGATCATCGGGAATTGTTGTAAAAATTAAGAATATTTTATTTAGATAGACAGATAGCAAGTTAAATAAAAGCGTTTAATAACGTGAAACAGTGGGTTGTCCCTTGGTGCAAAACTAGAAGTCTGGCTTCACATACAAAGACCAATGGTTTATTTCCTGTCCATCAAAAATTTATTTAAATTTTATTGACTACCAATTAACTTAAATAAATAAGGACGGAGTCTAAATGGTCTTGAAAAAGGCTTAAAAAAAAAACGTGAAATAGTAGTTATTTTTTATTTTAATAAGAACATTACTTACAAATTTTTTTTCAAGATTATTAGTTGTTAAAATATTACTTTTAATAATAATTAGGCATATTTATGGAATTACATAAAAAAAAGTAATCAATGAATGGATTTATAAAAAGTAAATTATCATAAAGCACAATAATGAATATGAAGCTTTTATGTGTGTGTGTGTAAGTATAATTTGATTTTCTCTAATTTTACGTTGACTTTGACTTGATAAAGCATGCATAAAGGGAGTGGGGAAGGGGAGTGAGGTTATAGATAGATAGGGTTGGGGTTTTAGGGTCTGTCTGCAGTTTGATATTAATCGAATTGTGAACTCTGGAGTAAAGTGAAGTTAGCAAACGGGCAAACGTTCGTTACGTTATAGGACACGACATCAACATCAGCATCTCTCTCTCTCTCTCTCTCTCTCTTGCTCTGAGAGACGAAACCACTTGGGGATTTTATATAAAAGACAAGAGTGTATATATGTATATGTAATCTAATTATAATAATATAAATTTAAACTTGGAAAATTTAATTTATTATTTCTAGATAGTATCTATTTAAATCAATATTATCTACATACACGTATTTATCTCTAACTTTTGAAGAAATGTTCTTTATCTCAAGATTAATGCTTTAATAAAATGTTAACTTATTTTCCCAAGGGAAGATAAAGAGGAAATGCTCTAATGCACTCTTCACTTGGTCATGTGTCTGTATGTCCAAGTATCCGTCATAACCTAAAATCAATTTCATTTCTTTTCAAAACTCATTCAAAAGAGAAGGTCAAAAAAATCATAGTTACTTTTCTTCTTGGACACCAAAATGGTCAAAAATTGTTTTTTACAGTGCATTGTTGGGAAACAATTAAAGTTACAATAAATCATAGAAATGAATATATATATTCAAATTGGATTCCAATTGATTTAAATAAATATGCCTGGATCATTTGTATCGTAATCTTGTTTATTATATATCGTTTAAAAGTCTATATGGCTTCAGATGCCGAAGATTTTAAAAATATATATATATATATTTATATTTATTTTTTTAAAAATTAAAAAATTTTAATTAAATTTTAATAAATATTAATATTTTAATTAAAATTTTCCTTAATTTTTTTTCTTCTTTATAAATTTTAATCCAAAAAAAGCCTTGTCATAGACCAGTCTCTTGGTCCAGAGGTAGAAGTTGCACAAACGAAAAGTCAGTGGTTCGCTCCCGTCCCGAGCGAGAAAAAATTATTTATATTATATCTAAAATCTAAAATTTATTTATATTATAGCTATCAATTAATATAAATTAATAAGGTCGGAGTTTGAATGGCTTCAGATGACGAAAAAGACTTAAAAAAGCCCTGTCGTTTAGAGCTCATAATCTTGAAGGGTCAATGAATCGCTTCTCGTCCTGAGCAATAAAGTTTATATAAATTAATTTACCTATGGTTGGAGTGGGAATAACGCCTCGAAGGCAAAAAGACTTAAAAAACCAAATTCTATATTAGGAGTCGGCAACCTTTTTTGGCTGCGGGCCAAAATCAACCAAAATGTGTGTATTAAGAAGACGTTTCGGGTCAGTGATATTTTCATTTTTTATATATTATACTTTATTTTTGAAACTCAAGTGGATCACTTGAAATTATGAAATGGGTCACTCGGTGATGGTGGTTGCCGAGGACTGTTCTATATGCTTTGGCAACCCTAAAACCTTTTGAAAGATTCCAAATATTGAGTTTGCCTTTCTGGATTCACAACTTAAAAATAACCATCATATTTCTAAGTGAATAACATTAAATGTCCTTTCACATTAAAATAAAAACCATTTGGAACCATAGAGCGCAACCTATGAATTCGAATGCTCAAAATGAGTAGAATTGTTCAAACTGGTTTGCGCGCAGAGCAAAATGACGTAATAATTGGACCAAAATTACCAAATAAAATTTATTTAATTTCGATGAAATATCGGAAATTGTTCAATTTCTTTTAGAAGAAATATATAGTAGCAGGGCATAGCCAGAATTTTTTTCGGGGGGAGGGGTTTATCTAAATAATAAATTTAATATGAATAAAAATTATTAAATATGGCTGCATTGATTTTGAATAAATTTTATTTGATATAATATTAAAATAAAGTTGATATCAAATAATGAAAAAACAAATGAATATTTCTATTTGAAAAAATCATTCTAATAATAAATAATTTGTACTTATAGTTTAAAATAAATTCTAAAAATTCCTGACAGCGTTTAAAATTTTTTTTAACAATATATTTTTATTTTTATTTATATATGTATTTTTATTTTTTGAGATTTTTGGAGGTGGGGGGGGGGGGTTAACTCCCTCACTCGCTACGGTAGATTAGTAAGAAAAGTTTTGCAAAAAATTCAAAGAAAATTTTTTTTTTAGAAGAAACTTTATACTTATTTCCTAAGAGATAGGCAACCATAAACAATAAACCCGTTGCTAGTTGCATATTTTTCAGGCGCTTCCTTTGGAGACAGTTAAATATTGTATAATATATTGCTAGAGATTTCATAAAAGATTCATTCTTATATTATTGATTCTATTTTAATAAATGGATTCTGTTATGCATCAAAGAACCACACGTCATTTTGTATACACGAATAATGTGGCCACCATATAACCACCATCTCAATTAGAAACTTGATTATCCGGACCTCAATCACCCGAATCCTCAATGGACGAGGAGTTAGGTTTTTTTTTATTTTTATTTTCTTCATCTTGTAATTGATTATCCGGACCACCCAATTAGTTTGGATAAAAGAGTTTCTACTCTAATATCTCAAAATGATCAACTTTTAGAAAAAATTGGAATTTTCTAATACCATTTTATCTCCTCACGAGAAGTTAACATTAAGGAGAAATTATTAATTTAAATAAATAAATAATTTCTATAATAATTGGTTCAGAATTTGATCAAATTGAGATATTTATGCTCGATTAAATTTCTTAAAAATCTGTTCAACTGAATTTTGTTCAAAGTATTTAATTCTTATTATATACAAATAACCTAAAACGTGACGAGACAAAAATATTGTTAGTTTCTATAAAAAAATGTAGAAAGGGAAACGCAACAATTCAACAATATATTATATATATCTTCATTAATTTTTTTAATAAATTAGCCAAATAAATAAATTAATTATTATACATTTTTTAACCCAAGCTAATATTTTTCTTTTCTACTTTCTCCATTTTTTTCCCCATCCAATCAATCTCTCCAGTTTATTAACATATTTATATTCCTTTCTCATCTGGCTTTCATTTTGTTTTTGTATTCTTAAATTTATTCAAAGCATAAATTTTGATTCTTTAATTCAATATAAAAAAGAAGAGGGAGTAAGGCTTACAAATAATTTATTTTGTTCGTTTAATTTCATCACTGAAGTAGAAGAGGGGATGATGTTGTTGCTTAAATTGTTGTGTAAATCTCAATTTAGATTCGAAAAAAAGGATTTTTTCCCTTTTCCCTGCTTAGACCCTTCTTCTTTAGTGAAATTCAATTTTAAATTGATTTGTTGATGCAATAAAAAATTTTCGAGAGTTTCATTATACGTGAAATATTTTATACCCACCTTTGGGTACATACTCAATACATAACACCATTATGCTAGCGGGAACAAAACATAAACAAAATATTTTTTATTTAAATTATATTGACTACCAATTAATTTAAATAAATATGGACGGAATCTAAAGATGTCAAAAAAAAACCTTAAAAAAGAAATTAATTAAAAAAAGAACGTGCGACACAAAGGGGACTTTATAGAGGGATGTTAACAATATTCCAATCTCATACCTCGATAGGTGATAAAGGTGATATGCCAGGAAGTGAGCCAAAATACCAGTCAATCAGTTGTCAATAAGGTCAAGTCTTTGAAAAGTCATGTTTGAAAAAATATATTTAGAAATGGTGGCTGAAATTTGAAATGAAGGCAGCCAAATGAAAAGCAGCACAACTTTCTTTAAATATAGCTTTTATTATGTAAAATTGTCGACCTTCAAATTGCCTTCTATATAGGATATATTATAAATAGTCGTGAAGAAAAACGATCGAAACGTTAACAATTTTACATTTAAAAGCAAGATAAAAAAAAAGAAAGATTTTGATATTTTTCATTTGGCAGCCTTTCACCTTTCTTCACAAAACATATAAAGCAACAATAAATCTATTTATGAAGGTCAAATAAAAGGCTAAATTTTTGGAAAAAGTATATTTATTCACAGGTGATTATTACCGATATAGAGGAGTCCAAATGAAAGACAGAATATCAGCCCGATATATTTTATTATCCATCTTATTCTACGTTTCGAGCGCTATATACCACCCATTCGTGCCTTCCCCAATCATCATAAATATTGCAAAATCACAATATACATATGTAACCAATATGCAATATGTAAACAGAGCTAGGTGTGGTTACAATACTTATGACGATTGCGGGAGGCACGGGTGATGGGTGGTGAATAGCCCCCGAAATGTAGACTAAGGTGGAAAATGAAATATATCGGGCCGACATTCTGTCTTTCATTTGGACTCGCCTATCTACTTCATGACCTTCTTCCCAAATATTTTTTCTTAAATTACCGATATAAATATAATTTTGCCAAAAATAAGCCTTTTATTTGTCGTTCATAATTACTTATCTTCACATTTAAATAAATCTATTTATTTATTGACAGGTAAAATTTACGTAATTACCTAATTTGAATTCAACAAGATTCAGGAAGAGCCCCCCGCTTTACGCTTTTGAAATTTGGTAATGTACCTCTCTTTCAACATCCTCTCTCTGGTAAAAGCTGCTTTAAAAAACTATGTTGGAAATTTTCAAGGAATAAATTAACAAGAATATATTTTAATAACATAAATATTTATGATATAGGATATGTAGTTAATATTTTTTCATACGTTGAGAGACCTTTGAGGGAAGCGGGCCATTCCCTCATCCCTAAAAGACACTTATGGCTCTCTGTTGATATTCACGCCTCCGATAGACTAAAGCTCTACAAATATATTTTGCACCACCCCCTACTCGATTTGAGCCCTCTACTAAAACTCGACCACTTGAGAGAGAGGCTCTTTGCTTTTCTACTAACCACTTTCTCTCTCTCTCTCTTCCACTCCATTCTCTCTCTCTCACTCACTCTCCACTGTCCATCTTCTTTAAAGATAATCAAACCTTAAAGAGGAAATGTTCTTGTATCAACATTACATCAAATATATAATAAAAATAAAACAAGCATTATTAAAACGAACTTAGAAGTGATCAAAGAGAAAAATTCTTTTAAATTATTTATATCTACTTCGTTTGGTCATCTTGTTTAAAGTTTAATAGACTAGGCATTTATGTTCCTATTCTGTCCAATAAACTTAAGTGGAATTTTAAGTCACCAGAGGGTGGAATATTCAGGACCCATGTCAAAACTCAAAAATTTCAAAAAACAAAATCACATTAAAAAATTAATTAACATATCTATTTCTCTGAAGATAAAAAAAAAAAAAGAGTAAACAGAAAGGACTCGATCACTAAAAGAAAACGCTAAATAAAATTTTGAGAAGAAAAAATACAATCCAAAAAAATTTCATTCATCCTGGATCAAAAATACTGCCTTTTATCAGACATTAAATGTGAATATTTATTATTAAAGTATTTTTTTTACCTTTTTTTTTTAAAGTCTTTTGGACATCTGAGACCATATAGACCTGAAACGATTGACGATATGTTTATTACAATACTTATAATCCGGGCATATTTATTTATACCAATTGGTATCCAATTGATTTAAATAAATTTTCATCGGATTGCCTGTGATCCGAACCCACACCCCTTGTCTTTTAAGGTTATCAATATTGACAATATCTTTAACCTCTTGTCAGTATCTTTAACGTCTCGGCCAGGGGAGGAGTTTTTTTATTACCTATTTCCAAAAACAAAAATCCAATAAATACATCAATTTTCGTTTTATGAAAAAAAAAAAAAAAAAACAGTCAGTGGCGAATTAAGGATCATTGGGCTCTAGGCAATTTATAATTGGGTCTCACCACAAGAATAAAAACTACAGGTTAGCCGGCAAATAAATGGAATTTTCTACCTGTGAATTAATCAAGTTTATTGTCTTGTTTCTTGGTGCAGAGATCTCGCTTCCTGTCCTGAGCTCCCTTCTCATCTCTTCTTGGGGACACCTGGTCTATTCATTAATCTTGATTTGGAATAATAATGAAAATTTTATATTATATTAGCTAACAATTAATATAAATAAGTAAGGACGGAGTCTAAGATGCCGAAAAAGGCAAAAAAAAAATCAAGTTTATTATGATGTTTACTGAAAATATAAAATATATTTAAAACATTAGTGTCTTGAGGGCCTTCCAAAATCTGAGGCCACTAGGCACATGCCTCATTGGTTAATCTTCTACTGAGTCCAATTCATAAATGGTTAGTAGTTTCTAGGGTTTAAAACCATTTTTAAAGGGATGATACATAAATCCACTCTTTTAAAATTGAAATAATATATGAAAAAAATCCCATTTTTTACTTGTAAAAAAATTCCTTTAGTTGCCTCCCTTGTTTGATTTGCGAACGAATGCACATTTACATATCTAATATCTGCACTTGATAGGCTTTATTTAGGGCTGGGCTCTCTCCTCTCATCCTCAACCCGATGTGTTTGAATAGTGCACGATGGGGACCATCGGGGCCTGGATGTCATCTCACCACGTTGTTGTTGTTGTTGTTGTTGTTTAACTCGAGTGGGTGGGAGGTGGTTGGCAGTCATTCGGCTTTGACAGTTCAACCAATCAACAACAACAACAACACGACATGACTTCCATAAACTTCCTCTCTTCTCTCTCTCTCTCTCTCTCTCTCTCTTTCTCTGTCCACTCATTGATTAGATTTATTAAATTTTTATGGGTGTGGCCACAAATATTTTAGTTTTAAAATTAAATTAATTATTAAATAAAATTTTATTTCAATTCAAAAAATATATAAATGAATGTGACGTGCCAAGTCTTTTTAGATGGGGTGAAGTTTCAGTAGAGAAAAAAAATTTTTTTCTCTATATTTTAAAAAATTTTTTCTCTACTGCCAAGAAAGTAAAAAAAAAATTTTCCTAGAGAAGATTTTACCAAAAATATATAAAAAAATATATCGTTTTATTCACCTAACTTCATATATAGGAATGATTATAGTAACCTATATATTTAAAATACAAAAACAATATTTTTTAGAAAGGATATGATATAAAAAATCCGCAGTCTTTTTAATTAAATATTTTGATTTACGCTTTTAACGACGTTTCGACAGCGATTTTGCCTTCATCTGGTCTTTTCCACTTTAAAAAGCAATCCAATCAAACTTTTTGTCAGCAAGATTTTTAAAGATTATAGTATTTGTATACTTAAAAAGACCGGATAAAGAAAAATCGCTGTAGAAACGTCATCGTTAAATGCATAAATAAAAATATTTTAATAAAAAAGCTGCTCATTTTTTATTCTTGTAAAAAACTCTAGCCTAATTAAAATATCGAAAAATATTTTTTAGAAGATAAAGAAAGGCATCCGGCTTCTTTTTCATGAACGCCAACTACACTTCTGCAGGATGAAACTAGTAAAATTTTTTCACTTTGCGATATACAGTCGAGATTAGTTAATGAACTTTTTGAAACAAACTTGGCAATAACGTTATTCATTGCTTGTCAGGACCTGATAGGCATGACAAAAGAACATGTCAAACGTTCAGGGTTCAATTCCAGAGTAGAAGTTATTTTTTCTTTTATCAATTTATTGTTAATATTTTTTGATCCAAACTAGGAGCTTAGAACTTCAGTAAATCATATAAGAAACAAATTAAAATTTTATGTTTTTCAATTTATTTGCTCAGGAAAAGGTTAATTTTCATATTTCCGATTCAATCAACTCAATTTGGATTATTTTATTAGATGCCTGAAACATTTTAGGCCAAAAACGACAAAGCTATTTGAAAACAAAATATAAAATTTTAAATATCTAAATATATTACGATGATTAAGTTTAAAAATATAAGATTAAATTATTAATAAATAAATTTTTTAGATTACGCGTTTTTTGAATGTAAAATTGATAAAGAGAAAAAAAAAAATTGTCTGCTTAATAAATTAAAAGGCAGCAAAAATGAAGGATTCTCATTTTGTAGCTAATCAATTAATAATTAACCTTCTCCTTCTATTTCCCATTTATATTAAAATTACATTCAACAAGAGAGAGGGTAATAGAAGCACTTTAATTGAATCAAATATGGAAATTCTATTAATACCAATTCAAATAATTCATTAATATTAATTTTCTCTGATTTGAAATGAAAAAACTATATTCCATAATTAAATAAAGGTATGGGAAGCATTATATTTTTTCTATATTTACTAATATAACACATATCGAATGCATTCACAATCAATATTATGCCGAAATAAATAAAATTTAAAAAATTATTTTGTAACTTCGCTCTTGATTTCTTCTTCATTGTAAGTTGAATTTAAAAAAAAAAATTCAAATTCATTTGTGATGTCCAACCATTCGTTTTGTTTAAATAAACATATATATTTAAAAAAAAAATAATTATTTGCAGCTGAATATTATTAAACCATTTCCAAACATAAAGCATGAGTGGGTGTGGTTGATTTACTCCAATAGTCCTCCGACCGAGTTAGAATAGAATATCAGATTCAGAAATAAATCCGATAAGAGTTACGAATCCAATTAAATGAGAGATATTTGATTAATGATATAAAGTGAATTTATTAGGGGTGGGTGAATCCGCCCATTACATGTTCCCTTTCATTTCTGAATCTAAAAACAGCCCCCCAACCAAATCTCCTTTGTGTGATTGACGGTCCATCAACACCATTCTCAAATCCCTAATAATAATATTTTTTAGGCCCTGTCCCTTGGTGCAGAGGTAGAGGTCTGATCTCACATACCAAAGGTCAGAGATTTGCTTCCCGTCCTGAGCCACGAAAATTCATTTTTATTATATTAGCTACTAATTAGTATAAATAAATAAGGACGAACTCTAAATTGCCTTCGATGCCGAAAAAGACAAAATATATATAAGGTAGTATTCTCATTTGTAACCAATGACTGAATTTTAATAAAGGTATAAAATTTAAAAAGAATTTTTTTATAATATGTTAATTCTTAATATTCCTCAATACTTGCATCTAAAATTCTTTTAAAATTAACCTTTTTGCAATTACATCAATTATTGATTCACGACTTAAGAATAATTTTATTTTATTATTTTTATATTATTCTTAAATATTCTTTTTACGCTGACGAAGGTGAAGGCAAAATTTTTTAAAGGTGGATAATATTTTCAAAAGATAATTTATCTAACAATTCATTATTTTTCTTTAAAATTGCTAAAAAAAAAATTCAAAATATTTAGCATTTCTATTTTTCTTTTTTTTTTTTAAATTTAGCGTTGATATAAAATGTTGGTGGATGTTTTTCGATGAGAATATTGTAAATTAATATGTGTAACTTTATAAGAAGGATCGGTGCGACTTTTATACTGTTTGAATATGACCTTTCAGTGAAAAATAAAAGGTTCTCCTTCCCTGGTATATGTAATTTGTGCTTTTTTTCAGAATTTTTATTCTATTCAGGGCTTACTTCTCAAAATCACTGAACTCTTTATAATTTTATATTTATTTATTGTAAATAAAATTATACAATATTTTAAAAATTATTTAAAAAAAAAAAGACATTGATTTAGGGTTCCCCATTAAATGCACTTATATTTACTTTTTCAACTGATTAATTATCTTGTTCAAAAATGAGGTTATGTATTTCAAAATACTACATAAATGATATTTCTCGTCAAATTGTCAATTCATAATCAACCATTACCTTTAGTTGGGTTTTTTTCCCTATGATGTGAGAATATTATTATTTTTGAAATTGGAGTAGATTGCGGTTTCAAAAGGTGGCGAAGGCTAGTGATTCATTCATTTGTCTGTCTGTCTGTTAGTCATTCATACAAATAATAAAGGAACATTTGGCAAAGCGCCCTTAAATCGAGTGTTAAAGGGACAATTTGTGACGAAATATGACCCTGTGGTTTACAATCTCCGTTTCTAAGTTAGAAAGGATAAGAGAGCGAGAGAGAGAGAGGTAGGGGCGGGGCGGTGGTTGGGAATCTTCTCTTTCTCTCTCATCTAGAGTTACAGCAGATGTCAAAATAACTTACTAAAACTCAATTTACACTAAAAAGTGATTTATCTAAATCGTTAAAGTTGGAAATCAATTCTCTTCTATATTAGAAGTGATGTGTTCATCACTTAAGTTTATAATTCATAATAATTTTTATTATATAAAAAATTGGTGACTCTATGTTGTGAAATAATGAAATAAATGGATGAAGAATCTTTATCATAATTAGTAAGGAAGCTACTCAGGATCCAGTATATGAAGGGTGCCAAAAACACTGTTAGAGTTATTTCACTCATGATGCTAATTACTCTTCCACAAAAGCAGTGGTGTATCAGGAACAGCCTAGGGAGCCGGTTCCATCCCCCCTTAAGCTTAAGTCCCTGCGGTGACAAACTTGGTCCGAAGGTACTTTCAAATAGAGACATTATATGGCAACTCCAAGGATGTTGCTCTAGGTTTTTATTATAAATTATAAGACTAAACCTTATTATTTATTACTATTACTATTCTAGTAATTAGAACAGATTAGTATTATTTAAAAGCGAGAAGGATATTCAATGAAAATTGGGAAATATTTTCAAGCAATTTATAGGAACAATTACTCACCTCTGTGTGACAACGTTTCGAAACTTAAACATCTCTTTTTTCAGGATCTGAAATAATTACAATATTGATACATATATAAATATAAATATTTATTATTATTATTATTTTAGTTTTAAATTAATCAAATATTAGACATAAGGTGGTCTTAATTTAGTCAATTAAATAAAAAAAAAAGCAATGTTAGAAATAAAAAGAAGTATGTACACCACAATAGAATCCTCAGGCAACTCTACAAAGAGAAGGAATTGCTAAAACGCCCCGACCTTTGGAAGAGACGTAGAGATGAATTCCCTCTCATTGATGCACTCTTCGCAAGCACTAGGTTACACGCCGGTTCTGAGAAAATCCTTCCTCAAACTAGGACATCCTCCCCTAGCATGGGATTGGGTGGAATTAAATAGAGAGGTTAGCTAACTAGAAAGAGAAGTAGGGAGGAGAGGTAGTAGGAAATAAAAATAATTTCACGGGATGTCGATAGATGGCTTCGGCCACAGGTCGGCTGGGTTTGAGGTGTATTTCTCCAGCGAAGGGACAATAAACGTGGATCCTTAAGATAGGCCTATACGGTTCAAATGAAATAAAATGAAATGAAGGTATAAAAATAAAGCACTGTCCGCCGGTGCGATTAAAAGCAGCAAGGAGAGTAGACATCTGATAGGGAGCTAATAAGTCCCACTTTCCCCTTGCAAATCGCTTGAAGTCGAATAGAAACTCTACAGATCAAAACCCTGGAGTTGTTTAAAGCGAGAAACAAACAAGGGAAAGTATCAAGCGAGATGCTTTGATTGAAGATCTAACATCTAACATGTATTTAAGAATAAAATATTGGAACAGAACTCACACTAGTCTGTTCTAATATATTAGTGAGGATTAAATCATGAGTATTTAGTACCATAAATAAAATAATTTATAGGGAGAGAGATAAAAGTATCTAAACTAAATACCAAGAAATCTGTCAATTAACATAATATTTTTACGGATAAATGAATTATTTCAACTAGGTACATGATTTACCAACCCTAAGCGAGATGAAGAGAAAGGAAATTCCCCCTTCTCTCCTTATAAGAGAATAACTATAACTACGCCTCTGGTGGTAATTGATCAATCAAGCGAAAAAATTAAAAAGGATTTATTTTTTAGACGTTTTAGAAGCCTTTGGAAAAAAAAGTTTTATAATTCTATTTCACATACGAATATAAATTTAAGAGAATACCAGTTAGGCATAGTTGCTATTTATCCTTTGAGTGAGTTTAAAAAAGAGGAGAGGGACACACAAAAAATTCCTTGGTAATTTTATCAACAAATTATTGAATATTTAATACAGTGAAAAAAAAAACTTTTCCAAACTAAACTTTAGAAAACACCCCACTGGTAATATAAATAAATAAATAAACAAAATTACCTTCTTAAAAATTTATAATAAAACAAGCACAAGTGATTTATTCTTTAAAGAAGAAGGGTAAAAAAAAAAATTAAGAAAAATAGTATAATAATTTTGAAAAAATGTAATAAATCGATTTGTTTGAAAGTGAGTGTTCCTGTTGTATGTGTGTTTGTTTGTGTTTGTTTGTCGGGTGACTTTAGCAGCTCATAAAGTTTTAACTAAAGCAACATAACCATGAACCCCCCTCGTACCCCTTTTTCAATCAGCTGTCAGCCAGAGTTATTCATTGAATAGACGATTAAATGAATGAATGCATGTTTGGGAAAAGATATCGGGACGAGAGATGAATAGCCTCAGAAAATGTTAAATCGACTCATAAAGCATTTTAGGAAATCTATAAACATTTGTCTATATGTATGTATGTATGAATGTATGTATGTAAGCCACAAAAAAGTTAAATCAACAAATAAAGAAAATGTGTTTTATTATGATGAGCCAAAACAACATTCTTCATGGTTTCTTTTAATATATAATGATACTTTTACGACTATTTATATTAATATAAATCTACCCTCTCTTGAATCTCCGCCATATGAAATAAAGTCTATTGTTTCTATGGGGAATATATAAAATTAGAAATTTTCCCAGAGTTAAAATAATTCAAAGTTCATTAAATAATAAACTATACATATGAAATAATATTTAAACACACAATTAAAATGTATTAAGACATAAAAAAGTTGGATACAGCCGTGAATAGAAGTTGTGTCTTTCATTTGATGAGCACATGGCATACTTAATATCAATCCAATCCAATCCCCGCCCGGTAGCTAATTTTTTCGGAGAGGATAGTTAATCAATTTTAAGTTTAATTACAGCCTATATCAAAAACATCGCAATATAGGTTGTATTCTTATTTTTTCATAAGAGATATAAAAAAGTCAGTATTAAAAATACTTAAAACTCAAATTTTTGCGAAGTTCTGCTTGCTCCCTCTCTAGTTACTTCTACTTTACCTCAATATGTACAATATAGTACATTCGAAAAATAAAAAACAGTTTTTTGTGAGTATATTTTCTCTGAAACATTTAGCCTCCGAGAGTCAAACCCGGGATCTCCGGTCTATACAGAGCCAGGGTGTGCTTCCAACCAATTAGATAGGCAGGAGATCCCGGGCTGGGCTCCTGGAGGCCATATGGTCACTTGATCCACTAGCAAAAAAATACTCACAAAAAACTGTTAAATAAACTCTGACGTGTCAAGTTGGTTTCGAGACATTTATTGTATAGTGATTAATATCTGAATCAAATTTTTTGGATTTTTTTCTCAAAAACTATTTAGAAAAAATATTTGATATTGGTTTGGCTCAGTTTTATAAATTTCTAACAAAATCCGATTATCACTCATATTTTCTGCCCTAGAGAGAGGGGATCAAAGGGTTTATGGTTCACTTCCCGTCCTAAGTGATTAAATTTATTTAAATTTTATTAGCTACCAATTGATTTAAATTAATATGAAAAGGGTCTAAATGACCTCAGATTCTGAAAAAGACTTAAAAAGATCATATTCTCTCCTTTAATAACATCTATATTTTAGGTAGAAAAAAAGGCGTTCTAGTTAAGCAAGGCCAAGCACTGCTGATCCTCGGGATGGTTGGCCCCGAGGGACTAGAGTGTAGAACGACAGTCGGTAGCCATCGATACGACATTTTTCCTCAGTAATATAGTCTATATGTAAAGTCAAATGGCCTCAGTAGTCGAAATTGACTAAAAATGCAAAAAAAAAAAAAAATAAGTAGAAAAAAGGTCTAACGAATAAATAAAAAAAAGAAATTTGAGAAATTTAGCATTTAATTCTTTAAAAATTAATGAAATTAAATTAAAATTAATGAAATCACGAAATCAAATGGCAAAAAAAAATTTCGCCTTTTTTACGCCCAAAGATAGTGACTAATATGTTTCAGAGGGCTTTTTTAAAAAATCTTCAAAAAATATTAAAAAAAAAAAATATATGCTTATATGCCAATCAGAATATTTTTTTTTAAGTGAAAATTTTTTGCTCTAAAGCTAATGGGGATGATCCCTTGTAAAAAATTTTATTTTTTAAATGAGCACAATTGAAAAAGATTTTGTTACGGAGACGAAACAAAAACGTTTGAAGAGCATACATAATTCTCCCTTCACTCCCAATTGAGTTATTCCGTTATTTAAACTTCTTAACAGTCCCTCTCTATAAGTCATAATAAAGAATTTAAAGAAAAGAAAAAAAAAACTTAAATAAACCAACTCAATTTATATTGTATATAAGTAAGTGGAGGAGTATGGACGGACACCCTTCTTTTTTTTATTCTGAACCCTGTCAGGCAAACTGTTTCATTGGCTGTCAATGCTCTAGTAGCTCAAAATGTCTCCTGAGGATGAGGTTTACTTTCTTGTTCCTCTTTCTAATCGACTTATCACCCGATGACGGCTAAATAGGCAGAGCGTTTGTTTGCTTTATGCTCAGGAATGGATTATTTATACAGGACACCAACCAGCCAACCACAAGAAGCATTAGACATGCATCCCTGACAGACAGACAGACACTCTCTCTTTCCCCACAGATGAACAAACAAACGTTAATACAACATTATAAAAAAAAGAAAGATAATTTTTATTTTTAAAAGTCTATATTCTTTCATTTTTTTTTATTTGGGTATATTAGAGATCTTTTATAACATTATTGGGGTTTGACTAATTTTGGTCACTCTCTATATCTCTAGACAGAATATTTCTTCGGAGTGGAGAGTGGGGGGGACTATAAAGAAAAAATTAATATCAATATCAATAAAGATCATTGATTTTGAATAATAAAAGAAGAGAGAAAAAGAAAAAACGGAGTTCAGGATAATCCTCAAAACTAGAACCGAAACGTCTCTCCTATACGAATAGCCTGATTGGCCTGAAAACTCCGTTTTTTACTCTCTTCCTTATTATTTGAAAATGCAGATCAACTTATATGAAATTTTACCCCTATTGACTTGACATATTGGGAAATTTGCCTTCTGGCGTTAGCAAACGTAAATAACAGATTGTGACGCATCAGAGAATAAAACATGGAGAGATTTTATATATTTCAGGCCAAAAAAGATCGATTTGTGAATTAGTAAATAAACAAAAAAAAAAAAAATGTTCAACCCCAGCAACCATTATGAAATAATATTACATATTATACATTAATAAATGTAGTAATATTTATATATCTAGGTTATAACCTCAAAAGATTCTTTGCTCCAATTTATCGCTGCTACAAAATTAAGATATAAAAAAGGTAGGGATGTAACAATTTTATATAAGTAAATAGTTATTTTAATATGTTTATATGATTAATTAAATAAAGATATATATAAAATAAATAAAATTAAAATCTGAAATACAAATATGCATACATTTTTTTAAAAATACGTATAGATATTTATTTATCTATTCATATAACATATTAGACCATTCATATATATAAAATTCTTACACACACTCCTTTTTTTATATATCTTAATTTTTGTAGGGGCCCTAAATAGTTACAAAGAATCTTTAGGGATTATAACTTATACATATACATGTAATTTTTATATATTTTACTATATATCAAAAGACTCTGTATTAATAATGTATTATTATTATAAAAAAAGAAAGTAAAAAAAGGGCTTTGGCTTAGAGTCGATAATAAAGAAAAAAATAAATAAAATAAATAAATAATAAATTATTAGTATTTTATTATTTAAATACAATCAGCAACAAATAAAGATGCGTGTAATCTGGAGGGTCGGATTATCAAAATATCTAGATTCTTTCGTTAAATGAATGGAATTAAATTTTGCGTGAAAAAATTGCTATTTATTTGAAAGTGAATAATTATTATATATAATCTTATTATACGATCAATAATTGTATATATATATTTGTATGTTTTTTTGAGCTTAAAACGGCACTAAGGATTTTTTTGAAATTCACGTATTAGGGGGGTTTTGGGCTAACAAATCGATCTGTCGAGGTTTCATCTACGGGAAAACTCATTTTGATTGGTTTTTTCTTAATTAAAGTAATTGATCAACATGTGTGTCAATAAATATCCACAGGTGTCAAAATCATTGCAAGGGGGTGTTTTTCAAAACAAAAGTAATTATTCAAGTGGCTTTGGAAACAGAGCAAAGCTTGCTCTTCTAGAATTTTTAACAAATAAAAATAAATAATAATTAAAAATTAAAAATTAATAATTAAATAATAATTAATAAAAATAAATAATAAATTAATAATAATAATAAATAATTAATTAATTAATATATCAAATTATATCCCCCCTCCCTGGTGGCCGAGAGGTTAAAGATACTGACAATGTCACTATTGATAACCTTAAAAGCCAAAGGGCGTGGGTTCGAATCCCAGGCAGTCCGAAGAAAATTTATTTCAATCATTTGGATACCATTTGGTATGAATAAATATGCCTGGATTACATATATCGTAAAAATATATTCTGTATCGTTTAAAGTCTATATGGCCTCAGAGGCCGATCAGATAAAAAAAAATCAAATTATATCAAATTTCAAAAAAATAAAAATAAATAATAATTAAAAATTATATAAAAAATATTAAATTTATATCAAATTATAGAAAAAAAATAATCAACAAAGAAATTTAGATAAATAGAATTCCTTTTAGCGAAACGATTAAGAAAATAATTTGCTTTCTCTGTAAGCCAAGGTCTTTATTTTTGGAAAACTTATTTAATAATTGTAATAATCGATTTAAAAAATTGTAATATTTTTTTTCTATTAAGGATTTGATAACAAATTGTAGAATTCCGCCTAAGGAGTAATATGAAAAAGTCTAAAAAATAATATTATTATTTATGTCAATATATTTTAAAGGACCGAGCCCCCCCCCTCCCCCGTGGCCGAGAGGTTAAAAGTACTGACATTGTCAATATTGATAACCTTAAAAGACAAGGGATGTAGGTTCTGATCCCAGGCAGTAAATTTATTTATGGTATATCAATTGGATACCAATTGGTATAAATAAATATGCCAGGATTATAAGTATCGTAATCAACATATCGTGAATCGTTTCAGGTCTATATGGTTTATATGGCCTCAGATGCGAAAAAGACTTAAAAAAAGGATTATATTATAAAAATAAAAATTTAATTTCGGACTATATTCGATTTTTATTAATTTTTTATGTTAAACTTAAATACCACGTGCCAGACGAATAATTACTAATAATTATTTTTGATTAATTTCCTTTTCATCCATTCATTTAGGATTCATTGTTCCAGATCGTACAGTTTTGGGTTGAAATCAAAAATAAGAGCTCGTTTAGCAGGGAAGAGATAACCTTCGTTTTCTAAATATTATTATTTTATCCAGTTAATTTAAATAAAATTTTTGAATGGATTGGGAATAAAAACCAAAACGTCATTTTTTTTATATACTTAGTAGGTATATTATTCTTTTCAAAAAGGTGGGTGTGCAAAGACCCCCTGTTTGGACGCAAGGCACAACAACGAAGTTACCCGATGCGGCTAGTATACTCGTATATACGTATAAGAGCTCTTTTGCTTGATTGAGATGATAACATGTATTTTTTGTCAAGTGGATTCCATTCAGTTTTTCTCTCTCTTTCTCTCTAAATCTCAATGAAAATGTCAACTGCATGTGACATCGAAGCGAAAGTGAAGTTGAAGTGGTGAGATGAGGGATTGGGTTGGAGGTTGGGGGGAGAAAATCAAATTTCGAACCACCGTTGAACAGCAATTGCACAGGAAATCAAGGGACATCCCCTCTCCATGTACACTTCAAATCAAAATTTAATAAACAAAAAAATGAGCTTTTTAATCTAAAAAATTAATGATTTTTAATTGTCAATTATTGATTTATACTTTCTTATAAAAAATTTTAGTAATCATAATTTTTTAAATCGAATTTTCAGTGAAATTGAAATGCCTTTAGTCTAAACAAATAATAAAAGTGGGTAAGAAAGGCCTTGACAGTTTAAAATCAAATTTCATAGGTATAGGCTATAAGCTTTTTATGGAAACTAGAACGATCATTCACCAGCTAGGTCGATAGAGAGACTACTCAAGGATTATCTTATAGTAGAGTTAAGTTAAAAAGATTAAAAAATTTTCAAATCCTAAGCTGTCTGACATTTGTTGATATATTAACTTTTGGTTAAGATTGTACACGATGTCCTAAAAAAGGAAAAAGATCATTTGAGGATAATTCTTTTTGAGACGGCTGCTTCCCAGGGGAAGGTAAGTATTCTAGTTAATGAGATTTTATAAAGGAGTCCAAATGGCCTCTCAATTCAAGGAAGAAATATATGTGACGTCAGGTTAAATAAATTTCAAGGCGATTGATTTAATATAGATTTTGAGGCCTTACTTTAGTGTGAAATTTAGAGTATAAACACTGTTAAATTGTTAGCATTTCTTTCTTTTATTATTATAGATATAACATATTTCACTTGCAGTGAACTAACTGTTATTGAAAGGGACTGAATGAAACGCTCATTTCACGTTATGTCGATAATAACAAAAGAAAGAAACCCAATCTAACGATTAAACGAAATTTATTCTACTTTATTATTATTATTATTATTATTTAGAGTAAGATCTCATGATTTTATTATATTAAATAGTGAAAGCAATCGCCTCGAAATTTGCAATTTATTTAATCTGACTTCACATATATACTTTCACCTTCTTTATTCTAATTTATTAATTTAACTTTCTCTCTGATTGAAAAAGTAAACTTATAAATCATTGAGTTTGCTTTATTATCCAGTAATCAGTATAAAAGTCCCGTAGAATTTTTGGAACTTATTTTTTTCTATTTGGAAATAAATTCTAGTATACTTCTAGATTTTTTCGGCTTGCCACCTCTGCACAGGTCCAACCTCCTAAGATGGCCCAATTTTTTTAAACGGACCATCTCACCTCGTCACTATATACAATTCGTTTATTTATAATATAATAATAAATTATAATACAATATAGTATAGTAAAAAGGAGTGTAGGCGTCGAAATAACAATTTATTTAAAACTTTTTTTCACATATTTAACAAATTTCTGCGTTGTTAGAGAAGATTCTACTTTTTATTAGATTATCTAGTGAATTCAGATCGCTTTAAAAAGAATGACAGATTTAAAAAAGATAAGTATTTCCTCTCATTTGGATAATAACTCACCAGATGAGGAAAAGTCATAATTTTCATATATATGTATATTATTTTGATAATGAAATGTTTCTATCTCTCTCTCTCTCTCTCTCTCTCTTTTGTCAAAACAGGAAATGCAAATTTTATTTTTGGTTAATTTAACATTAGACAAGCAAGTTTAAACGGAGAGGTTTGTCATGGTCGTCGTCGTCGTCGTTGCCATCGTCGTCGTCGTCTATCGATTGCATTGCTCTCCTACCTACCACCTACCCAGGAAGGCTGGCAGGCAGGCAACCCTCAGCCCTTCGTCGAGGGGAGTGATAAATGGACCTGGAGGGCCTCCACCCTCACCTCGACGAACCGGAGCCCTCGATTACAATCAGCCCACCTCTACGAGCAAGCTACACTCGAAACCAGCCAACTGCCTTTTTTTATCTTTAATAAACAAAACAATACTGACTAGAAACTTTCAATAATTATATCACTGTATTTAATTTTAATTTATTATTAGAAGAAATTGTATATCTAGTTGGTTAAAATGGTTAATCTGTCAAATTTCATCATTTAATATTTTTGAACTTTTGAGCCTTGTGAGTTTTGCAACTTCTTTTTTAAAAACAATAAAATAAAAGAAAATACATTCAATCAACTTTTAATATATTATATTTTTTTGAAGATACGTATAAAACCTATTATTAACTTTTCCATTTCTTGCAATAAAAAATCGTATTTCTATTTTGTAATTTAAACCTCATAAAAAATTATAGCATATCCATAGACAAATATTTATATAATATTATTAAAAAAATATAAATGATTGAGCCAGTTGCTGTTGGAGTCTGGAAAGGGAAGTAAAAGGCAGATTGTAGCAAATGAAAGAAAGGCCTTGGATGCCGAAAGATGTTTTGGACAAAATTTATTTGTCAATCCTCAGTTAATTCGAGGCTATTTGTATTTATGCCCAAAATGGTCATAAGTAATTCTGCATAATATACAAAAATGCATACATAAACGCATATATACATATACACATGCATTGTTGTATATTATGCAGAATTACTTATGACCATTTTGGGCATAAATACAAATATCCTCTAAAGACGAATCAATTTTGTTCGAAACGTCTCCGTTCGGCTTTTGGGATCCAAGAGCTTTCTTTCATTTGCTGCAATTTGCCTTCTACTAGAAAAATATAAATCATACAACTGAAAGCTATATAAACAAATCGAAAAAATATTCAAATTACTGACTTATATTACAAAAAATAATTTTCTAGAGGAAAATTGCAATTTCTTCAAGGCTCTCATCTATTACAATAAATTATTCATTGAAAAAAATAAATTATTTTGACCAAGACGTCTTTGAATTTATAATTTTTTGATTTCTTGTATTTTAATTCGTTTTTTCTTTTTTGTGGTGACTATTTTGCAATGAGCCATTTATTGTAATAATTGGAAGCTTAAAAAAGTTACTATTTTCCAAACGTTTCCTCAAAATGTTTTTGGATTTTATTGATATAATATTATTATTATACTACAAGAGTTTATATTTTTTGTATGCCTAAAAAATCGTCAGTAAAATAAAATAAGGGCCAAGCAAAATTTTTTTAAGGAAATGGTAAAGAGGTCCCAAAGAAAATTTTTGGCAAATTTTAGTCTCTGTAAGTGTGTATTTTGTTGTTGTATTAAAATGAATGTACAAGAAATCAAAGCAAGCCCTTCTTTCTAAATTGTTTAGTCTCCTTTAAGAAATAATTTGAAATTATGAATGAAAAAAAAAAATCCGAAAAGAAAAAGTGAAATAAAAAAAAAAATAAAAAAAACAGACAAACAGCCTCAGATAGAAATCCTATTGACCTTGAAAAAATTAAATTAAAAAAAAAAAAAAAGAGTAATAATCCCAAAAGAAAGCATATTCATATTAATTTAATAAAAAAAATATTTTTCTGTCAATACCACACAAAAACACACACCCACCATTAATTATTTTAGTTGACATTCTATCATTGTGTTATTAAATTCATGTTTGTCAATTGTAACATTTATATTATAGAACGAATGAGAGAGAGAAAATGAAAAAAATTGTGATATGGATGGATTGGAAATCATATATCATAATGTCAGTGACACGTGTATTATAATAATAATTAGAAGAAGGGGTAGAAAAGGGATCTTGTTTTATCGTAAAACTTTAAATCCATACCTAGCTGTGTGGTTAGGGAAGAAGGAACAATTTATAAGTTATAAAATAGGATTAAAAGGACAAAAGGGGCTTTAATGGAATTATATTTTATTATAGGTATATAGATATGTGTTGGTGTTCACTTTCCCGAACAGAGATTTTAATCTTTCATTTAAACTGAAAACAGATTAAACACTTGGCGATCAATAACAATAAAGCTATATAACAATTATTATTACGTGTAATGAATAAACAATTTTCCCACACTACCTATCTCCTGATAATAATTAATTAAAATCTCATATAATACTAGAGGCTCGTCTGCATGCAATGGGTAGCAAACCTGACCTGAGGCTTTAACATTTTTTTTTTTGCACTCTAGTAATGAAAAACAATAAATTTTCAATAAAAATATTTTTCCTTTGTAGATAGTAAGATAAAACATTTTTATTTGAAGCTTAAACTTGTAACTTTCTCTTACTCTTGGAGAGAAGAATTTTTGGAGAATTTTCAGATTCCAAAATAATCCTTTTAGAAATGTTTGTCTGAGAAAAGAAAAAAAATTTAGCCCCTACCAAGAAGATAAGGGTATTGACATTGTCACTATTTGATAACTTTAAAAGCCAAGGGATGTGGGTTCGGACCCCAGTCCGATGGAAAATTATTTAAATCAAATTGGAAACAAATTGATGTAAATATATATGCAAGGATAATAATTAGTATGATATATCATCAATAATTGAATTGTTTAAAGTCTCTATTGCCAAAAAGAATAAAAAAAGTTTAAATTTAATACAGCAAACTCCTACCGAGCGCGGGGTTATGTCATTAATAAATAGTGACTACGGCAAAATGGCGTTCCGCAAAGTTACTTTCTATGGAAAAAATGTGTTATGTAAAGTTCAAATTAAGAAAGTATGTATAATTTAAACAAACTTAAATATTGTTGTAATTAGAAGGGTGTCTTGTAAAGACTACATTGCTATGGCAACGCAGCTGACGTTCTGCAGCTTACCGCGTATGAATGAAATTCTAGTGTAAATGGAAACAATTAAAATAACACGTATGTGCAACATCACGTTCTGCAAGGGTTTACTGAAGTTGTCGCTAAAAAGTTTTTTGGTTAAATTTGGTCAATCGAAAATAGCGTTTCATTCAATAATTTCAGTTTATTTTTGAATTATTTACTTGGTTAATTTTGAGGCTGATAATATCCGGCCATTAGAGATTTCTTTTAATTAATATAGGTTAAAATAAATTAAATAGAAATAGGCATATTAATTCAGTTTTCTTTTTAAATTTTATATTTTGATTAGATTCCACGAGAAGACAAACATTTTTCGATAAAATCTATCAACTTAAATATCAATTTATTTTATAAATTCTTCAGTTTTCATTTGTAAATTTGGTTTCATAAGACGCGTTTTGGTTTAGATGATTTGGTCTAATCATTAAAGATATAAAGCAGCTGAATTACAAACAAAACTGAGTAAAAAACAAAAAAATGTTCAAAACTGGCAAAAATTTATCTAACTCTCAAGGACTTAATTTAATTTTTGGGGCTTTAGTTCAACACTTGGGAGCTTACCCAATTTAACCCACCAAGTTTGGGCTCACCATTATGCCAAAAAAACTGTGTTAAATAAGAAAAATTACAGACATTATTATTTTTTAGTCTTTTTGTCATCTAAGATCATATAGACTTTAAACGATATACTATATTTATTTAAGAAAAAATGATCCAGGCATATTTATTTAAATCAATTGGTATTCATTTGGAATAACAGACAATGACAATAACAACTTGTTTATTTTTTGTGCACTTGGATATACAAACTTTTATATACAGTTGTAACTTTATTTTAGCTATGAAAAAATTTTGATTGATTAATTTTTTCTTAAATTGTTTTATTTTTATTTTTTTGATCACGAAGAGGGCACTTTGATTGGACCGGACCCTGGACTGCAAACCATGCTTAAATCCGCCCCTGCTAACATTCTTAGTGACGACTTCTCCCAATCTAGGGAAGGAGCGAGAACCCAACCCGGTGTTTTTCCAATAAAGTTGCTCTCTGTAACCACCACAATCAATCCCTAACTCAGTGGATATGAGCATGACTGAATAGAGACACAATTTTCTTTTTAAGACCTTTAAACTTGCTAGAGAGAAATACTGTGTGAGAAAGTTGAGGCTTTTAAATAAGTTTGTTTTTTGAAGAAATTCCAAGAATATTAATAATATAATGAATAGAAATTTTAAGACTAGAAACTCCAGGTGAGTTTCTTCTCTCTTTCTTCTGTTAGTTTTGTTTGATTTAATATTATCGATATATAAATAATTTATTATAATTAATAATTAAAGTTTTATAATATTTTCAAACTAATATATCACACGGAATCCCGAAGGAATTCAGATTTAGAATAAGAATGATTAAATCACCATATATGGGAAGATTAGTAATCAAAAGGAGAGGGAAAGAGAGAAAGACAGACAGAAGAAAGTTGGGTGAAACTAATTTAAGTAAAAATTAGTTTTCTCTAATCCAGTTATATTCGTAATCTAAATTTCGTATATCCCATCTGAACTTAGGACCACTTTGATCTTACGCTCCCTACCTCCCCTCTTTCCTACTTTCTTGCTATTTCCTTATCGTCGCAATTCGAACCAATTTGTGCAGTAATCAAAAAAATTTAAAAATAATATACTAATCAATTATTTGCATTTTTAAAGAACTAATATTTAAAAATCTATTTGTACAAAACAGCGGTTCTCAAACTGTGGTACGCGTACTGGTACCGGCACTCGAGAATATTAATAATCTAAAAAAAATAATATGAAAAAATATATTATGTATAAAATTTCGTTTTTTTTTTCAAAAATTTTTTAGCTACCCGTATGCAATTCTCATCCCTAAAATTTATCGGTACTTGCCAAAAAGGTTGGGAATCACTAGTAGAGAAGATCATTTTTTTAATTCTTCTAAAAAATTTCAATAAATTTCCATTTAAACATTAACCTTGATAATTTTATATCTCATTTTAGAAACGGGAAAAAAAATTTAATTTGATTAACATAATTTTAATCTCGCTCGCTGGTTCCCTCTCCCACTCATTAACTAAATCTAATTTCATCATCAGTATCATCACTACATGTGCATGAAATATAGAACAAATCATTTTCCCTAACTACAGCAGACATAAATGGACAGGAAACAGACAGGCTACAGTGACTCTGACTGCATTCCCCTACATCATCATCACATTGCGCATTTGATTATCGTTATTTTATTAAAGAGAGAGAGAGAAAGAGAGGAAAGATTATAATTTTATAATTGTACTCAGTGGAAATAGAAAAAAATTATGTTCATTTCGATTTCAAGTTTAAAAAATTTTTTTTTCTTTATTTATACTAATTGATATTATTTGAAAATTATAAATTTTATTATTATATATATTAAACTGTAGATAATCTAATAAACAAAAAAAGCTTTCTCGCTCTCTATGTTGTTAAAGCTTCTATTATACCTAACACATTTTATTGTCTTTTATATAATATCTCAATGTTTGTTGCATCAATAATGGAGGATTGAAGGGCCTCTAGCAATCCGATTTCAAAGCTAAAATGAGACCTCCCCTCTTCAAAGCCAAGGGATGTGAGTCCCAGACAGTTGGATGAAAATTTATTTAAATAAATTGGATAACAATTGATATATATATATATATAAATAAATATGCCTGAATAACTGTAACATAATTCATATTATATATACCGTTTAAAGTATCTATGGCCTCAGATGCCGAAGACTTAAAAAAAAAAAAAAAACGAAAATGAGTAAAATTTTGTAAAAAATTAAAATTTTTACGTTTTACTCCAAACGTTGCCCTACGGTAAACACGTCATGTCATGAAGGGATACTGATAGAGTCTTTATCCATGGAAAATATTCTTTAGAATTCTAAAAGAAATTAATGATTAATAAACATGACGGAAATTTTCCATTACTGTTCTAGTTAAGTAGACGAGAGCTTTAGTGGGTAATGCATTGTATTTAGAAATTTAATTTAATAAAAGAGAATATCAGAGAGAACTTCCTCCCAGGCATTCATTTTGAAAACAAAAATGTTGTTAGAACCAAAAAATGCCGCCACTAGGATCACTAGCTTTAAGCTAGATTAATCTCAGGCTTAGACTTATTAGCTCATGATGACAAAAAAAAAATAATATGACAAAAATAAAAGTGATATCTGACTTTTATTTCTTTTATCATTCTAAGAAAAATAATCCGAATAACTCTCTGTTCTAGTTTATAAACTTTTAACTTAATATCCCTTCCCCCCCCCCCCCCATGGCCGAGAGTTTAAAGATATTGACAAGGTGGGTAACCTTAAAAGTGTGGCTTCGAATCTTAGGCAGCCCGATGAAAATTTATTGGATACCAAATGATGTAAATACATATGTCTATATCATTGTATCGTAAATAAATATTATTTTATATCGTTTAATTTCTATATGGCCTTAGATACCGAAAACATTTTAAAATATAAATAATTAAATAAATAAAAACCTAAAATTCCCTTTAATCACCTTGCAAGCAAAATGTTAATATCCCCCCCCTCCCCCCGGTTATCAGCAGTCGATTAGAGTTGACGAATTATTAGGAATATTTATAAAAAATAAATGGTGAAAATTTTATTAATATTTTTGACATTCTATTTCACTCTTCTGAAAATGCCTTATTAACGCATTAGATTGGTGGACCTCGAATTTTCGAGTTATCACTCCAGTGAGGCCATCCATAATTGATAAAACTCCATAGATATTTAATAACTACGCTAAAATCCAAAATTTGACAATTTATTATATTTATAACCCTTTTGAATGGAAGTCGAGAGGGAAAAGAGGTGAAGGTCTTAATACCGGAACAGAGCTGGAAAGACCTCGCCATAAACAGAGAAAACTATTTAAAAAAATTATTAAATGATAATATAATCTCACGACCAGGAAAGAGGTTCTGGATAATCATGCATTATTTAGATGTACCCGTACATTCTTTGTAATAAGATTAAATATTTATTTGTACCTTTGAATTTCCTGGATGAGATGGCATCTTTTCTCCTTAAAACCTTCACTGAATTGGATTGAAGTGCTAAAAAATAATTGCCATATATAGATTAATAAATTAATAAAATAATAAAAATTAATTGTGTCTATTATCTTAAATTTATCATTCTCACCCTTTTTATTATTTATGCTGAGAAAAAATATTTTGACAAGTAGGAATAATTTCTTCTACATACTGAAGATAGCCAAACAATAAGATTGTTAATAAGATATCTAACTTAAGTCTGCAAAATTCAAATAAGGTATTTGAAAAATATAATAATAAAAAAAATTCAAGGCAATTGATATTATTAAACATAAATTCGAGAAAATAGAAATAAATATATTAACTTTTTTAACTTCTACAATTCATTTTTTTTTTAATTAATTGATTATTAAAAATTATTGAATTTAATATCCGATTTGAATTGAGTGGACGCTTGGTTGACTGCAGCGCTCTCAGATCATCAAACTATTCTTTTCGATTATTGTGGCGTTGGTTAGAATGTCTCTCGCTGTATATACCATTTAAATATAAAATTAATTATTTTAAATGATTAAAATTCGTGTAATTCATTAATAAATTCATTTGTGAAATATTCAAGAAACTCGTGAGATATTTGTCTTGTATATCCATTCAAGGTAAATGAAATAATTTTCAAATAATTTTCTATTAGTTTGATGTTCGGATTAGATCAAATGCTTTTTTTAAACTATTTTTATAATTTCCAATGTATTATTAAAATAAAATACTATCTTTTTAAAAGCATTTTTTTGATTGATTAAGTTAATTATTATTTAGAAAGAATTAATCCTATTTTTTCCAAGTTTTCATAGTGTATTAACTGTTATATTCAATGATGACGTAATAAATGATTTTTAGAAGCCATAAACCATTTATATTTTCTCTGAAATGACGATGCTTACACATTCATTCATTGGAAAATATATAAATAAGAATTGAATGGAAATAGAAGTTTTTAAAATGATAAAATATATTTATTTGCTACCAAATTTAAGAGGAGGGGGGGGGGGGAAGCGACTCAAATTGGGGGATCTCAAAAGATGGGCGCCGGCCACATAAAAAAATGTTGAAACAAAATTTGGATAAAAACAATTAAGAGTTCCGTCCGAAAAAAAATTGGGTTGAGCAAAACAAAAAATTTTAAAATACATTTATAAATTTATATTACCACACAATTATCCACAAACGTGAGGGCCCTCAAATACAAACAAAATAAATTTATTTTTTTTAGAAATTCTATTTAAATATTTTGTATATGTATTTTTTTGTTCATTTCATGTTTTTTGTAATTTTCTTTGACTTTAATAGGGCCTCTGTCCGGATCCTCCTGTATACGCTATTGCATATGATCCAAAAACGTTGAAAATTTTTTAAGCCTAGGGCAATTTTCAATGAGGAACAAAAATCAGAAATCCCCAAACCACCCTGACGTTCATTTAGGACCGGTGGGTGTAAAACAATTTTTTATTTTTGCCTATTGTAGATTTTAGTGATGTGATGGATGCCATGCACTTCTTTCTAGGCAGCCCCAAAAAAGAAGTAAAGAAATTTCAATTTAGATCAGCATTTAGACAAAAAATTAGAATTTTCTATGGTCTTTAGTCCAGAGCTGGGCAAACTTTTTTATTAAAGGGCCTCGCGAACTCAAAGTCCGGTGGGCCTCACATTCAAAATGTTTTTAATTTAGACAAACCATGTACAATTTATTAATGAAACTAACTCACAATCATCGGCTTTAACAATGTAACTATCAATGCGTGCTGTTTTTCACTAGCGTAATCATAATTTAACACTATTTTGGTGTTTTTATTTTTCATTTTTTTTTAACAAGTAGTCTCTATTAGATTCCCCGGAAGGGGGGGAATAATTTCAAATTATCCCATTTCTGGCCGTTCTTGAGCATATTTCTAAATAATCTCGCTGGCCCCATGCGATCTATGGGCACGTAGTTTGCTCACCTCTTCTATAGACTAATAAAATTGTGATAATTTTTAAAAATATTTTGAACATTTACTTTCAAGGATAGTAGTTCTTTCTGGCTGAAAGGCGTTTTCCCTTCTCTAAAATTTCTCCATTTTCCTGGGTAAGAGACAATGTTTCGACATTCTTGATTTCCCTCCTCCCTCTCCATGGATTGCTTTTCTCTTTTCCTATCGATAATCTTTTTAACTCCACAAAGACCTCCATTCCGTGGCCAAAAGGTCAGAGATAGTGACAATATCAATATTCTCCTCTTCAAAGCAAAAGGATGTAAGTTCGGATTCCAGGCAATTTACAATTTATTTATATCAATTGCATACCAATTTGTATAAATAAATATGCCTGTATTACTTGTATCGTAATTAATATTTATTGTAGATTATTTGAAATCTATATGGCTCTAGATGCCGAAAAGACTAAAAACAACCACAAAGGCCCTTAAACTCTCATCCCGAAAAGCAACTTTTCTGTTTTTAATCTTGATCGGGCGTCCTAAGCGTTTTGTTTATATTCTCTTGAAGAAGATGCCGAATCACAATCTTTAATCTTAATTTTTTATTTTGAATTCAATAACGCAATTAACTATTTCATTTTTATTTTTTTTAGAAAAATTTTCAAAACAACTTTAAATGAGAATTGCCTGAATGGATTAGTTTAGACGGACTTCCCGTCCCGCAGACTCTTCACGCCTTCTCTTCTTCTTCACAGCCATCACTAATTGTATCTTTTATGCCTGTTACTCGAGGTGAGATTATCTTTCCTACCCCAGGAAGAGACTTTGACAATGTTGAATAATTTTTTGCGACAAGCCAGACTCAAACCTGTGTTGTGTTGCTCGCCACTTATTGGATTATTCTCTGGGCACCACACTGGGAAAAAGGATTAGTATTTAGGTAATTTTATTGAATTTATGTTATTATATTTATTTATTTCATCTAACAAGCGGATTTTTTTTAAGACCAAGACTTTTCGAGTTCATCACTGAAAAATAATCGAGTCAATCGTTGGATCCTGGAATCATCTTTCATCCATTTTCCTGAGATCATTTTAGAGTCATAGAATACTGAAATCATCTTTCATCCATCCTCATCTTTGAAAACTGAAGTCCTGGAGTCATCTTAATGAGACATATCATTGAATAACAAAGAGGTAGTCACCGTTTATTTTTAACGAGACTCAGATTTTAATTAAAGGATAAGAACCTTACAGTTTCATATAAATTTGGTCACCTTATAATTTTTTAATAGAAAACGACAAATGGATTGTTTTGGGAAATTGCTCTTTAACAGAAGATAATTTAATAATTATCTAGTGTCAAGAAAACATATTTTACGAAATTGTTATAATAATATAATAATATATCATCATAAAATTGTTCTCTCTTCTCTATCTTCAAAACTTTTATTTCTAGCAATTTTTCCAAAACAACCATTATTTTGTGATGAAAATTTTAAAGTTCCCAAACTCATGAAATTGTGACATTTAAACCTCTAAACATCTTTTGGTTAACAAAGACAAAACGATTCTTAGATATCAGCCTATTTAAAAGTAAAAATGAAAAACAAAATGCAAAAACAAAACAAAAAAATAATTAATTTACTATATTATTAAACAGAGGTCATATTTGTATATATTAATAAAAAAGATGAAAATTATTTTTCAAAATTATCAGATCATAAATTAGTTAAGTAATAGAAACATTATTTTAAATTTTTACACAAGAATATGATGTAAGTCAGTAGAACCAACCTTTTTTCATTTGCGATCCGGCAATTAACAACAAAGAAAAAACCTTTAGCAAAACATATAAAATTTAAAATATAATGTTAACATTATTAGTATTCATTTTTTTACTGCGCACTGGCCAAAAAATTATTAGTAATCATTTTTTTACCGCGATCCGACCAAAAAATTTGACAGCAATTTCTCATTTGCACTTCTACTAAGTCTTGTTGTTATTTTATATGTAAAATAAAATAAAATAAATAAAAATAAATAAATAAAATAAAAAAAAAGTAATTTTATATATAAAAATACAACATTCCGTGGTATAATTGCAATGCAAGTAAGCGGTTGGATAACACTGATGTACACTGAAGGTTATTTTCATTTTTCTATTATACTATAGTATATTTTTTAAATTTTAATTTAATATCGAAATTAGTTTGTTTAATCAAATCAAATATAATTTAAAAATTTCTTAATTTACAAAAATTGATTATTTCTAAAATTTTAATTTAGATATGTATAAAAATGAAAATGAACTTTCTATCTCCTCTCCTTCCCTTCCTTTCCTCATACACATATAGGAGTTAGGTCCCCTCTTCCTTTTCCTTTAGGTTAGGTTACCTGGTTCTTCTCCTGAGATCTTCAAGTTGTTAAACGGTGTGTATCTACCCGATTGTCATTTTGGCAATCCTTTAGCTGATAGGCCTGAAAGAAAGGGTGGGAAAAAGAGTTTAGGGCTTTTCTTTCAGAATTCTTCGAGCGATTCGATGGACGTGGAAATATTAACTGCAAGTATTACAATACCCCCCTCTTTAGATTAAATTTAGGTTTAGAACAGAGGCTTCAAAAATTATTAGATATACTTTCTTAGACAATTAGAAGACAAAAGCATAGATTATTTTGAGATATTTTGGTATCCTGATTCTGAATATATATATTATATCTTATTACACAATACAATTGGAATATTAATATTTTTATGTTTAAAAAAATGAGAAGTAAAAAAAAAAGAAAAAACTAAACAAATTTTCCATAAATCAAGTGTTTCAACTTTTGTTTTGTTTTTGCCAATCTGAGTCTCCTATATATTAATATTTTTTAAATAGATTTTAATATTTGCGGCGGCAGGGGCAAAGCCAGTAATGAGCACAAAACTTTGACATTTTTTTTTCAAAATAAAATAAATCTAATTTTTTTCCAATTTAGGACAAAAATTACCAACTTTAAAATTTCCTAAACTAAATTAACAAAAATTTTCCAATTATTAAACATTTTGATTTGTTTGACCTTTTTTTAAAGTAGCTTGTTAAAAAAATTCCCGTGAATTCATCAATCAAATAAAAAATAAAATCAATAAAATTTTATTAAATATTACAATTTTCAATGTACTTCACTCTAATTTTCTCAATTAAAAATTAAAACTTAAATTACTTATTTTAAGGGATTAAAATTATTATTATTAGGAAATAGGTGGCTAAGTTTGACTTTTCAACCCTCTCCATGCCCTTATCCCGAGAGGATAGAGATAATCAATATTGATAACCTTCAAAACCAAGGGATGTGAGTTCGGATCCCGTGCAATCTGATCAAAATTTAATTATACCTATTGGTCTAAATAAATAAGCCTGTGTAATTTATATCGTAATTAAGAAATAATTGAATTGTTAGATATCTATATGGCCTCAGATGTCGAAAAGACTAAAAAATAAAAACTCCATGACTCTGCTCCTGCCTGGTGGACCCTGATTTACTTTCATTTATTTTTTTTAATTAAAGAATTTATTTTTCATAAATTTTAATTTTTACAAAATTATTTTTATAATTTTTTTAAAAGAGGGAAAGAAAATTTTTACCCCAAGGATCCGCCTAAGATATATTTAATTAATATATAATATCAAAAGCATAAAAAAATATTAAATTTTAGTTATTTTTTATTTATTTTAAAATTTAATATATTAATCTGAATTTTTGATTAATTTAAAAAAATTAAAATATTTATACACTCCTCTAGGACGTTTTTTTTTGTAATTTTTATTTCTACTTCATCTTATACAATGTTACTTTGGCTTTCTTCAATCCATTATAGTAAAAAAAAATTTGACTTTATGACAAATTAAATCAAACATATTATTATTTGTTTATATTTTTTTATTTTGCTTTTGAAACATTTTATTATTTTTAAGGGACATTCTTTTGTAAAGAATTTTTGTAAACAAGAGCTCTCTCAGAACTCCATCGCTAGCATCAGCATGCTCTTTCACTTTATCCCCGTTAGGTAGTGTAGTCTAGAGACTGGAGGAAAGAGAAGAGTTCTTGGTTGTTTTTTTTTTTTATTATTTTTTCTGAAACTACAAAACAGAAACTTGCCATGTTTCATTGGATTCTTGATTCTGGTCACTTGGATTTCGAACAGCAAGGGAATATAAAGATTCTCTTGTGGAGAGTGCATAATATACGAGTAACACTT
>JAAAKE020107353.1:0-17286 GCA_010014785.2 Anisolabis maritima
GCCTTTGATTGCAATGTCATCATGACGCAACACTCAAAAGTCTTTGCAAACGTTTTCGGATTATAATATAGTAAAAATAATTGGGAGATTTAATTATTTTAATTTCTAATTCTCATAAGGATTCTAAAATTACTTGACGGATTTTCATGGGTTTTTTTTTTTAAATGAATAGAGAATATCCCTAGGCTAGGTTTTATTTTTGGGAAAACTTTCATTTAAAGTTGTAAATCAAATTAAGAAATTTAATTAGACTATATTTAGAAATTTTTATTCTGTTATTACTTTTGATTTTAAGGACAACTCCAAAAGATCCCTGTCCCTTGGTCCAGAGGTAGAGGTCTCGCCTCACTAAAGGTCAGTAGTTCACTTTATGTCCTGAGCGATTTATTTATATTATAATGGCTACTAACTAATTTAAATAAATATGGACGGAATCTAAAGGCCCTTAGAAAAAGATAAAAAAAAAAACAAATCAAAAGTTAGGAAAAAAGTTTTTATAATTACACTTTTATTTTCTAGTTTAAGAAAAAAGAGACTTCCCATTTTCACCAGATAAATAAACAAATATTATGAATAAATGACCTAATTATTTTTCCATCTAGTTATAAATTAACTGTGCTCCAATTGAATTGATTTGTTTAGAAAAGTATCACGGGAAATATTCGATGCAGAACTAACGGCTGCCAGATTATAAGAGTTACGCGCATTGTCATTATCTCTCTCTCTCTCTCTCTCCATGAGTCACTCCATTTCCTGCTTTTGTGTGTGTGCTGCGTATCGCAACTTAGCCCTCTAGGGACACGGAAAAAAAGAGGGGCCCGGGACCACCAACTTCCGACTTAACGCATCGTACTCCAGGTCATTCAAACTAGCAACTTCCGGAAAAAATAAGTTTGGCCAGTTAATAAGCACTCGGGCATTTTGAATCTAACTTGGGGAAGGAAGTTGAAAGAAATGTGATCCAGATTTCTGATAAGTATTTGAAGTTTAAATTTTAAATAGAACAATGAGTGAATTTTCATATAAATTCAACTTAGGAGGGAAAAAACCAATTCTTTAGTCACAAATAGAACAACAACAAATCTAAAATACAAAATTTTTGTGTTATTTATTTTAAATGTTTTTTTTTCATACAATATTATGCTTGTAATTAGAAAATGAGGAGGGGATTAGTCGAAGGGATAAAGCAGTTAAGCTTTAAATCCTGAGTTGGGTTTATATTTAGACCTCATGGCAAAAATTTCTCCAATTTATTATTTAATTAAAGGCGAACGTTTCATATTTTAGGTAGGCTACCCTACTGGCTGACTTCCTTTTCACATATTTATTTCATTTGGACCCACCTCCAGGGATCTCGGTTTATTTACCCGAGGGACTTTCTATAGTACAGAGAGACACTCCGACCTCTGTCAATAGCCATCTATAGGCACCCCGTGAAGTTACTTGATTTCTTAACTCTAACTCCTCCTCCTGTATTCATTTCTATCTAGCTAACTATTCCTATATCTCCTATTTCTTTCATCCAACCTAATCTATGCTAGGAAGGATGTCCTTCTGCGAAAAGTCTATCATTGTGTGTCAATCCTTTCTTTCCAAACAATTTAGATATCAAATTAAAATTTTTGATATTAAACTTAAAAAATTGATTATTTGAACAAAATTTTAAGATGTTAAAAAAAAAAAGAAAAAAAAAAACAATTTTAGGATTATTATATTAACTTGTATTCATGTGAAATAATATTATAATTAGCAAACAATATGCTGACAAGTACACAGAATACGATTCATGTTGGTGTGTAGGTGTGTTGTATAATAATGAGCTTTTCAGGTCGTCGATATCTAAACTAATTGATATATCACTAGTTGAAACTTTATCCAGATCAGATAATTTTGTTGTTAAATTAGGTTAATAACAATAATAAACTAATACGATATTAGAAAAGGGTTTTTTTTTTTTTTTTAAGACCTCGCTTTATAAAAGAAATGAGTTAATCAATAAAAGTAGTTAATAATTGAAGTTTTTATATAGGTCACATCCAACAGAAGGCATATCTTAATCATGATACTGTCTTCAAAGAACTGATTTTTGAATTTTACCAGCGAGAGATATTCTAAGTGATTTAAGAATTAGTGGAACAATGGACTCTGTGATGACGGTATCTGGAACCTGGAAAAAATTTTCAACCTATTAACTACTAAACTAGCAATGACACAACTTTTTTCCTCCGATTCTCTTAAATGATTAGAAAGAGATTATCTCTCTGGAGAATGGATGCATAAGATCCAAAAAGGTCACATACATCCAGGAAGAGCAATGGTAAGAGAGAGTGTGGAAAATCAAAAAGAATTAAAAAGATGCTTGTGGATTGGAGATTGGAGATTGAAAGTTTTGAGAAAAAATAGAGGCAAGAATGGCAATGTTCTAAAAAATTTTGTTTAGCGCAATAAAGAAAGGATTAGAAAATATTTATATTTTCGTAATTATTTTTCTTGTTCTACTAGTCACAAGTTTATCGACTTGATGTCGGGACGATGTCTTTTTTTTATCAATTTTTGATTCAAATTCTCAAACTAAAAATTTTCAATTTTCAATAGGAATTCAAGTTTAAATTTTTTTATTTTATTTAATATAAAATTGTTGCCGGCCTGGCCGGAGAGAGAAATAAGAGCCATCAAAATCTTTGTTGACATGTAAGGTCAAGCAGCGTTGGACCTCGAATGGGTGGCCTCAGCGGCCGAAAATGACAAAAAAAAAATTTAAAAAAATAAAAGAAAAATTGCAATTTTTTTTTAGTGCATTATTGAAACAAAAAGGATAGAAAATTTGATGAAGACCATTCTATCCATTAAAGGATTAGTTATTTATTTATGAACAGATAGAATGTTAAAAGGGCTTAAAAGGCATTAATTGCTCTAAGTTTAGTTGGTCAAAGAAGAGAGAGAAGCAAATTTTGAAAAATTCACTATCCTCTTAGTATTTATAAAAGTTAATTAAAAACTTTAGAGAGTGTTTGTTACATGCTTTGATGATGTCTGTTTGAGATCTGAGGACTCGAGTTTTATTTTAGCGTTATCCATTGGGAATAAATAGTTTGTATTAGGTAGGAAATTGCGACATTTGGTTAAGAAGCAGAGACAATGAAGAAATTTTAGAAAAGTTCTCCTCTCCTTAATTACAACGCTTTGTTTCGTTTGTTTAACTAGCTAATATTGAATATTTAAGGGAGAGGTTGGAAAAAGAAAAAGTATTAACTTGGTGCAAAAATAATTGAGAAATTAGGTTAAGGTCCATTTTACATAGAATTTTCATTATATTCTTTTTCAACTTTTACTGATTTTTATATATCAATTTAAAGCTTATTTATCGGTGAATCTGACATTTCAATTTTTCTCTTAGATTTAAGGTTATAATCACAAATGGATCAAAGAAAGAATTTTGTATAATTTTACCGCATGAGTTCAAACGCGGACAAGTTTCCGCTAATGCAACTCGCAACATCATTGAAGTATGGGGCTTTGGATGTGTTTTAGATCGTATAGCATGCTATCAAAAAATTTTGTGCCGATGAAATGAGCTTCGAAGATAAGAAAAGGGGTCATTTCGGGGGATGCTCAAGAATTTTGATCATCCTCCTCTTATGCAATTCTCTAGTTTGGTTTTGTGTGTCAGCTTCGCCATCTGCGTTTTATACAATCAGGGCAAGACCGGGACTTTATTTTTCACCGAACCACCAAAACATATTTATAGGCATAAAAAATAGGAACAATTTGTGTTATTGATAGGATTATTATATTTCCTTTTAAAGAAGGTTGTTCTAAATGTTTTGGACACGACAATAAATATTAAATTGAAACAAAACAAAAGAAGATAACAAAAACAATTTATTTAAATATTTTTTAGTCCTAGATAGGTCTTTTCTCAGGGAACAAAAGTCAATGGTTCGCTTCCCGTCCTGAGCGATAACCAATTATCGGAGTCTAAATAACGTCAAATGCCGAAAAAGCCTTAAAACGTCCAGGTTGGAGGTGTATATAGATTCCTGTAAACAATCACTTGGGACAAATAAATGGAGCTCCAATGCTATGCTCCAATAAATTCCCATTTGTATCCATGACTAGTTGAGATTAAAAAATAAAATTGGTTTAATTTATAGAAGAAGCATATAAACGGAATAGAGGGAATTCTATTAGAGCTCATCCAAAAAAGGTCTAAAGGTCAATTGGATCTAGCAGCTTGGAAAGAATTAATTTCAACTGCTTCATTTTAACTTGATATATCCTACATAAGGTTAATTTTAAAACATGTTTTTCGTTAATTAAATTACATTTATACAATAGTTTGGCGAGTTTTATTTTCTCTTATCTATATCTGAAATATATAGTGAGAAAGTATTGCGATCGCAAAAAAAAAAAAAAAAATCAATGTCGAGATTACAAAGGAAACGTTTTTGTTTTTTAAATTCTTTTCTTTGTAATGGTTCTCGTCAATTTATTCACTTTAATTGAGAAACAAAAATTTGAAAATAAATAAATAACCCATGAAAATCAGTCATGTAGTTCCAGAGTCCAGGCTTAGTGAGAATTAAAAATTAATATAATTTAATCTAATAATTAATTAAATATATTATATTTTTGTTTCTTATCTGAATAGAGAAGAGGCATCGTTTGTGGTAGAAGAATGAAGATAGCCATAGTATTAAAATGGTTGTTATTTAAAGGTTGAAGGAGTTGAGGATGTAGCAATCTTAATTATAATAAAAATGATTTTTATTTCGCTCTTAAGAGTAGAAGTTTTCGGGCCCTAATTGTACCTTCTTCAGGTCACTCAGGAGTTTGAAATCATTCATATAAAAATAATTTTTAGTTGTTGGACTCTTTTCTTCCACAAACTAATATGGTTTATTCTATAACTAATAAAATTGCGAAAAAAAAAAAAACGTATTAGGTCATTAATGTATAAATCAGAGTTGCTAAATATTCCGAGTGTCTCTCTCCCGGCTATGGGAAATAAACTCTCAAATGGGCGCCATAAGAATATAATATCTCATAAATATTGGTGCGATAGGTATACATTTCAAAGATTTAATTTACAATTTTATTTGTTCATTCATAGTTGCTGAAACAAACTAATGAATGGAATTTGAAAAATTCATTTGTTTCCGGTGTTCATCAAATTCAAATGTCGGCTTTAATTTAATGGATCTTTACGTCATAGGAGGAGTCGGCAGACCACGACAAGGTAACGGTCTATTAAATCCCAGTCGAGAAGCAGAATGAAGTATCTCGACGAGTCTCAATTTTAACGAAACTTTACAGAATAGAGAAAGAATTTATTGTTCGTATTTTTAAAATAGAAAAAAAATGTGCCTACAAGAAATATACATTAGAGAAATTAGCTGTTTTTTGTCTTTTTCGGCATTTAGACTTCTTCCTAATAGTAAGAATTATATCTGGCTGTGTTTAATACGAATACCTTTGAAGCCTCGGATCTCCCTAATAGAATTTAAAATAAGTCTTGTCGCTCAGGAGAGGAAGAGAACCACTGACCCGGGGATCATGATGCAAGCACAAGTTCCACTACTGCTCCAAGGGACTGAGAATGAGTTAATATAAATCAGGATCTTTTACTTCAAAAGTAGGGGTTCTAAGAATCGGTACGGCATTGGTAAATGAATATAGGCTTTCATTCACAACCCCTGTATTTAGGTGTAATTAATAGCACAATTTTTCCTTTCTATAAAACTAGATTTTATTATTTTTATATGTATTTTTTAGAAGGGCATTATTCTTTTCAGCTCCAAGCTTCACCGCATCTTTATTTTTATAGCTTTTGACATGCCTTTCCAATGCATGTCGACAAAAAAAAAACGTTATAAATGTTTTATCTTGTAGATGTCTTAAAAATCAATCACAATAAAAATGTCAGTCGTTATGGAAAGGTAAATAAAAATTTATTAGAAAGTTAGTCTTCTCAGAAAAAAAATAGATTATAACCGACTCATATACTAGAAAGAATTTAGTTTTTTTTTTTTTTTAATTCATTTAAAGTTAATTTTGAGGAGGCAGTGGCTAAGACGGATAAGCTGTGAATTTCGAATCTAGAATATGAAAATAGCTCGGGATCGAGTCCGGCTTGCCTCAATTATTTCCAACTCTTCCAGAATTCTCCTCCTGGGGTAGGAAAGTGGGAGATAATCTCATCGCCAGAAGCCCAAGTGGAAGCCGGACTCGAGCCCGAGCTATTTTCATATTCTAGATTCGAAATTCACAGCTTATCCGTCTTAGCCAATGTCTCCTCAAAAGTAACTTTAAATGAATAAAAAAAAAAAAAAAAACTAACTTCTTTCTAGTATATGAGTCGATTATAATCTCTTTTTTTTCTGAGAAGGAACCTAGGAACTTTCTAATCACAATGGGCCCCTACTGGCCTAAGTGAGTCTCCTAATGAAAAGCGGCCATCACCTAAACCTAACCTAAAATAAAGTTAATTTAGAGTTAAATATGAAAATATCTTCCTGGAGTTCCTTCCATCTCTTTTTAATATTTAGAATTCTTTTAATTTAGCTTTTCCTAAAATTTAGAAAATCAATCAATTTCGCGTTAGATATAAGATATTTCTCTTAAACTTGTAAATGGAAAAAATGTGGCATTCGCGGGAATCGTACCCTTGGGTGTTTTAACTAAGCACCTCTTTCGAGTTTCTTCACTCGACTAATGAGTAGAGACGAACTTTGATCAAATTCACACCTCTAAACCGCCAATTTGCTATCCGAGTGGTGGTACACCACGACACATATCAAACAGTGGTCTCCAAACATTTTTGAACGCGTATACGCAAGACAGAAAAAATAAATAGCACATACCTCCAATTGATTGAGCAGAAATCTATTGCGATGAGTATTATTATAAAGAGGAAATAAGCCTTATCTAGGTATTATTATACATTATTTTTATTTTGTATTGTTTTATACAATGTGAACAAAGGGCATACATACTTGTGGAAATTCTGGTTTGATGGTTTCTGAACCTCGAATACAAATGAAGGTCTGGTTTTCGATATTTGGTTTTAATACCCGTCCGTCATTGCAGAAAATGACGAAAGAAAGTAATATTTGTTATTCTTTAATTGATTATTGAATTTTTTCACAATGAATATAAAAGTCCTTAAAGAACACTAGATTAATAAACTCTCACACTTCTATTCAAGATAGGAATTTTTAAAATAATACGCTCTCTTAAAAGAAAAGGATCAGGAAAGAAAAACTGTATGTGAATTATACTTATATAAAAAAAGAAGGATATAAGTAAACAGATAAGAAATTCGATAAATATAAAAATGATAAATCAACTCACTATTCTTTGAAATAAACTAAAATTTCTATCATTAAGTCACGGTGAGTAAAATGTATTTATCTTTGAGCGATATTATTTTAATTAGTTACAAAAACTTCTTTAGTAATAATAATGATATTTAGGAATTTTTTAATATTAAAGAATATTATTTTTAAGTTTTATGTAATAAAAAGAAGAGAAACCTCGTAAACAATAAATAAATATATATGTCAAGGTTAAATTTTTCAGATGGAGGGGAGATATGATTGTCCCATAAATTGATTCTAAATTATAAAGGATAAGAAATTACAATTAGAAAACTTCTCTATCCGTATAAAACGGAATAAATAAAATTTAATTTATTTCACTAATTATCAGAATAATAATTGAGATTTTAATTTTTAATTCTCTCTTAACGCATGAACTTTATGAATTTTCAAGGGTTTTTTTTTTCAATGTATAGAGAATTTTAGGTTAGGTTAGGTTATATTTATAGAAAATTCATTTAAGGTCTGAAACTAAAAAATTCTAAAAATTCATTAGTCTATATTTATAAATTTTAGGATTATAAATGAAATATAGGTGGGAGGATTAATTGTATAAGGGTTCGGAGAAAAGAAAAAAAAACCAGCGGCCTTTCTCAGGTTCACTTTTTATCATGTCGGCCATCTTCAGTGCCACATTGCGATATATTATATTATATATAAATATTTGCCGAATAAAATGATGTAACTGTGCACCTGAGAAAGGCGGCTGGTTATTTCTTTTCTCCGAACCCTTATTCAATTTATAAATTTTAATTCTCTACTAAATAATTAAAATTATATAACTTGATTTTTTTTTTATTTACTTATATTTTCTATTCAGGTGCAAGGAGTCCTGGCACCTGCACCATTAGGTAAAAAATATCCACATAAATAGCCATAGAATCTACAAACATGAAGTAGAAAAACTTTTTTGATTAAAGAAAAATATTGCAGTTTCGTCCGAACGAAAAACGCCCCTAAGTGGTTGTAGAATGACAAAACCAGCCCTATGGCTATAAAATATTATATAGATTTTTCATAATATGAAAATATGTATATAAAAGTTTTTGTAAAATGAATATTTTATATTTATTTTGTAAAAAAACAAAAAACTTGTATCTACAGCAGAAGTGTTGGTTTTTTCATTCCCAAAGACCCCTTTCAAATTTTTCTTGGACCCCAAATTACTTTGAATATCCTAAATCCTATCAACTATTTGTTTTAAATTGTTCTTCGCGGACCCATGGAAGAACTGCTGCTCTTTGACTAAATAAGGCTAGGAGGAAGAATAAATAATAAAAATTAAGGCTGTAAAGACACAACCAACAAAGATGCGAGTGTGAAAGAACTCCATTTTAAGAAATGTAGAAACCCCTCAGCTAGACAAGCGGGCGGCTCATTTAGTAATTACTATAAATTGTATGACGGTCTACCAGTATAAAACAGGATGGAATTAAAGCCCCTCTCCCATCATTTTAATAAAATAATAATCAAAGTAATTAAGAAATAGCGTGTTAATCCAGATCAATATTTTTCAGGGAGAGAGAGGATTCTTTGTTATAGATAGTAGATATATGAGTCAGGAGTGATATGGGAGGGAAGGGTTATGCATTGAATTACAATTATTAAGGTCATAGAATGAATGATATTTTAAAGAAATAGATTAAAAACTTCAACACTTCAATTTCGATAATATTTAATCCTGCCATTTGGTGAGTTTACCAGTTACTGGAGTCAAGGTGGAATTTCTTCTCCCCTCATCAAGCAACATGCCGGCTTGACCTTCTTCTCGGTCGTCTTTATATGCCGACCCCAAATCAAGGAATTCAGGTAAGGTCAAAGCAGAAGTTTTTTTAATTTATTCAAAGTTATGAACTTTTTACAAGGCAATATTATGTATTATCAGTAGATCCTCTTAAAATAGCATTTCTATGTAATAATTTAGTGCTGTTTGAATGATTTATATTTAGTCGACTAGATATGAACAACCAGACCTTAGATATTTATTTATTATACTTTATTTTTATATTAAAATCTAAAAACAGGATCGATGAAATGAGAAGAGGGACCCCGGGAGGGAGAGGGGAAATGCAATAATCGTCCTGCACTATCGCACCAAAAGCATAGAAATATGTATAAGTGTAGATGTAAAGAATTAATTTTGACGGTTGTTTTTTTTTTATGGCTGTAGTAGTTAATTTGAGTTATGAACGTCAACAAAATGTGTTCTTGATTAATAGCCAGTTGCTGTTGAAGTCTGGTAAGGGAAGTAGAAGGCAGATAGCAGCAAATGAAAGAAAGCCCTTGGATGCAGGAGACGGTTCGGACATCCTCAGTCACTTAGAGGCTATTTGTAATTATGTCCAAAATTGTCATATGATATTCTGCATAATATATTATGTATCTAAGTGACTGAGGATGGACGAATTTAATTTGTTTGGCTTTCTTTCATTTGCTGAAATCTGCTTTCTACTTCCCTCACCAAAATATGTCCTTGTTGACGAGGTTTCGTACGGCTTTAAGGCTAACATGTAGTCGTTGTTGTAACAATTGAAAAGCCTGAAGTCATGCAACAAGAACATAATTTGTTATTTAATCTGGTTTGTTTGACCTTTTTTTGCGGACATTCCCAACAGATCCCTTCATTCCTAGGGACCTTAGTATCATCCTCTAAGAGAGAATTTTTCATTGAATGGACTTTCTTTAATATTTTAATCTATAACTATCTTTTAAAAAAAAATTCATTTCTTTTTAATATAATATTATATTATTATTTTAATTAAAAAAAAAATTATAAATATTCATCTTAGACTTGATTTTAAAAATTTTTTTTCCTGAAACCATTAAAATTATTCTTTCTCTACATCTCTCCGTCCCTTGGTGCAAAGGCCACCCCTCCCAAGACTAAAAGATTTAAAATTCTGGCAATTTTATTGATATTCCTCCCTCCCCCTTCCCTAAAAATACCTTAGCTACGAACCTTGTCGTCCAAACGTTAATAGATATACACACAGAACAGACAGGTGTTATCGGACTCAGAGATTTTAGAAACGGAACGTAGTCCTCCCTGTGATTTTTTTTATACGGAAATAATATTGTTTTTCAAAGAAAGGCCTTAAATCTTTTGAATCACCTTGAAATTTTCTAATAGACAAAATTGTGTGTTCCATTAGACTTAACCTTGTCCACTGAAAGAATAATTAAGTGATATTTTTATTTGAATATTTTTCCATTTTATTAATTAATAAGTCATTCACCAGGATAAATTTCTTAACAAATCATTCAAGGTCAAAAAACCAAGTTATTAAAATATTCTTTAAAAAATTTTTTTTAAATATTATTTGTTAATGGGTCATGGACTGATTTATTAATAAACATATAGTGTAGCGCTCCACCTAAAATCCTTTATTCAGCAGATATTTCGATGAAAATAACAAACCTTCAGTGCGTGTTAGGTTAACGGAGATGGTTTGACCAAGTTAAAAAGTTTTTTTTTATTTTCATAGAGAACGCAAAAGAGAAGACGTAATCTGTAATTCTAATTCTGCTTGGAGTTTTGTCCATCTTCGGCCGACTCCACATTTAGCCGGGAGGGCCTTTCTTCCTGGACCCCTTTTTATTTTTTATATTTAATTTAGTGTTCCTTGCGCCTTCTCTAAATAACGTGTTGCAACTAACTCTCTCTTACCTCAAATGAATAATAATAAAAAAATAAAAAACAATTTCCCTACTTCTCTACCCTCCTACTTGGTTAGTAGAGTTACAGATACAGTAGGGTAGTGCCCTCTAATAATAATCTAATAATCAATTCTAGTCGTTTACGTACTTGGTAAATAAGTACGGAGTCTAAATGGCCAGAGATGCCGAAAGACTTAAAAAAAAATTAAGTCTTTCGGCATCTGAACCCCGTACTTATTTATTTAAATTAATTGGTAGCCAATATAATACGGGAAGCGAACCACTGACCTTTGGTACGTGAGTCCAGACCTCTAGCTCTGCACAGGGTCTTGGGAAATAATTTATTAATAATAAAGATATTGTTTAATAAAGGAAATTAATTGTTTTTAATTTGTTGAATTTACTTATTATTGTTAATTATTAAAGAGAATAAAAATATTGATTTAATTTAATAATTAAGAAATATATATTATTTATATTTTATTATTAGCAATTAATTAGCTTATAAGGAAAGATATGGCTCAATTCCCAATGCTTTTTAAAAAGGAAAATTTTGGATTTTAAAATTTCTAAAATTACATCCCGGCTATTTTTTCACTTAGATCATCTATAATTTCATTTCGAAATTCCATCGGCAAGTTGCTAAAATAGAGCGTGACAGAAGGATACTCCGCTATTATATATAGTAAAAAGTATATAAACAGAGATGGAGATTATTATTATTATTATTATTATTATTATTATTATTATTATTATTATTATTATAAGACAAAGTGCCAAGCGGAATTACAGATAAGGCGACTGACTCCTCTTTTGTGTTCTTTATAAAAATAAAAAAAAACTTTTATATGTCACAAAGTCCATCTCCAACATCCTAACATGATGTTCGTTATGTTCATCGAAATATCGGCTGAATCGAAAAGAATCTTCGGTGGATACCTTGCGGGCTTTATTCTTCATGTTCATACCACTGCGCACACCTCAGTTTCTCTTCCATATTCTTAGAGAAATGTCAGATTTTAAAATTAAAATAAAATGAGAACAAAAATAATTTAAAAATTTTTAACTTATGAAAATTGCAGAGGGGGAGGGACATGGCTAGCTTTCAAAGGGGCCTCAATAAAACCCAAATTGTCCACCCTAAATAAAGCGAAAACATAATCCAAGAAAGGAAAATTGCCATCCTTCCAGCTGAGTAAAATTTTCATTTTGGACCTCCCCACCGGATAATCGAATTAAAACATGAAAATGTTTTTTCATAGGAAATTTTATTTTTATTTTTGTGGCAGCATTAATAATTCCTAGTTAAAAATTAAAAATTTCCCAAGCTAAATTAGAAAATATTTAGTCTTTGGACATTTATGTGTATGGTGAGTTATGGAAATACGTGAATAAGATTTATTTTTGATTTATATGAAAAAAAAATTTTCCGAGCTCACGGCGCACTTAAAACCCTGGAACTTTCTTCCCCGCCAGTCAAGTAGCGTAGCAAAGATTTTGATTTGGATTTAGAAATAATCTTCGAAGACAATGAGTCAATAAAACAAACTGGAGAAATTTTTAAATAATGAAACGAGGAATTATTATTATGTTGAAAAAAATTAATTAAATTTCATATGAAAAACAAAATTTTTGTTTTACTGAACAATAACAATACACTCGATTATCCGAAGTAAATGGGATCAGGGGCCGACCGGATAAAATACAAATTTAAAAAATTGGGAAAACCAGGATAAATGGAAAATTAAAAGCTAAAAAAATCTGAGTTCCTTGCTAGAGTCTGGATAATCTCGAGTTTGTGCTTTATTTTGAAAAAGTTATTTAATCATCTGAATTATGAGCCCTTTCTAAAACCAAAAATAAAACCTCAAAAAGAGGCAACACAGGCGCAGTCTGGAAAAGGAGTGATAAGAAAAGAAGAATTTTCTCTGAATGGGTTATTTTTTTTATAATAAATATTTTTGAATTTTATTTTTGATTAAAATAAAATGATTATTAAAAGTAAAAATTTATATAAAATAAAAAAGTCCTCCCTTTTTCCTCTTAAAAATAACTTTTTGAGCTTCAAATAGTCAAAAATATATTTTAGTTTGCAGTCGGCATTCCCATTTCAAGGTCCACAAATATAAAAAGGTATTATTAAAATAAAGGCAAAAAACAGCGACAGTAAGGGGTTGAAAAAAAAATATTCTTTTTTTAATTTTCTGGAGTTCGCTTGGTCAAATATGATATTATTTTTTTGGAAATGATAAAAAAAATTCTAAGAAATTTTTTATTTTTAGGATTTCATTTGCCGACTGATTTTCTATTTAAATTCTATCATCAGATCTACAAAACAAGAAAAATTTTCGGAAATTAATTGAATAAGTCTGAAAGTTTATCTTTAATTTTTGAAATAACGAGCTGCAGCTTTTATTTTTTCAAAAAAGTTTTACTTATTAAAACAACGTTTCGACAAATATTTTTCTCTTAATCAAAGTGAATCGGTTGATATAAAAAGATTTCGAGGTCCTTAGTGAATTCAGATGATGATAGAGAATTCTTAATAGGTGAATAAATCAATTTTTTGAAAAAACAAAGGCTTGCATGCACGTTATAAAAGCCCAATTAAAGATATAAATATAAATAATTATAAAAACATGCTCCTCACAATTGTTAAGTTTATATAAAAAATGTTTTTTTACATTTAGTTACTTTTACAAGTTACATTTAATGATTTTATATCAATATATTTAAAAGCAGAGTTTTGTATGTCAATTAAAATGAAAGATTACAAAAGAATTTTTAAATAAATAATAATGATTCTAACATTTTTTGAATTTTATAGAAATTTGTTTAAAAACTCTGCTTTTATATAAATATTGATATAAAATCAATAAAATTAATATACATTTTTTTTATCAATAACAATTTTATATAACATGAGAGGAATATGTTGTTATAATTATTTATAAGAAAATTTTTCTTGCTTTGTAGACCTGATGATGAGTGTATAAACAAAAACTGTAGATAATCAGACGCCAAAATAAATCTAAAAAATAAAATTTTTTTTATCATTTCCACAAAAATAACATCATATTTGTCAAAATAAACTTTGGAAAAATAAGATATACTTGTTCAGATCTTTTTTTATTTTATCAAATTCAAATAGAAAGATTTGATCGTTTTTCTTTAATAATTACGACAAAAAAATTTAGAAATTCTAATTTTCATGAACTTATCAGCTGTATGGGTGTCAATTTGTGGGGCACACGACTTCTTCAAAAAAGTATCATCTAGTAGCGCATGTACATATTTTGTGTGTGTTTTTAATATTTCTCTCATTTTGAGAAAGAATGTTCCAAAATAAAGATGATTAAAAGACGATAAACGGTCGGCAAAGTTAAATAAACCATGCCTGGATCGAATCTTCAGAGGAAGTGATTAAAATCAAGAGAGGAGACCGGCGTTTAATCGTCACGCTTTGGAGATTTCGATTTTCTCGAAAAAAAAAGTCAGAATCCAAAAAGGAATTTCCCCACCACAAGGTCGGTTTGTTTTTATTTTTTTTTCAGGAGGTGTTTCAATTCAACAGGTAGAGGAAAAAGAGAGCGAGAAGTGATGTGGCATTTGAAGTCGAGGCTTACCTGTTGATAGTCGATGTTGTTGTTTATTCTAGATGTTGATGTCGGTCGGTCGGTCGCCTTCGTTTGTCGGTTTCTGTCTACTATATTCGGTGTTGATGTTGTCTGACGAACGCCAAATGCACGAATGCGAGCGTCAGACCTTCGGAGACTGGTTGAGCCTCAACCTCAAGGACACTCCGTCCATTATCCTTCCGCTTCGATTGCCTAAACAAAATCACCTCGTTACTTGGCGCTTAACTTCAAATCACAACCGGTGATCGGTCAACGAACATCATCCATTCAAAGATGATGTTCTCTTTCCGATCGATTAACCATAGGTTTTTATTTAGATTAATTCAATCTGGAAAAACAAAAAAATAAATAATAAACTACTTTCATTTATATGAATTAACAATACATACATTTTGATTGTTAAATATAAAATTAATTTATTTTCATTAAATACATTCTTTAAGAAAGAATTGCAATTGAGAAGGACGATTTTTCTTCCTTGTTCCTTGATGCATGTCATAAATAAATAGCTTCCATTTTGAAGCGAAGTTTTATTTGATTAGTGCCTCTGATGAATTTCCAACGAAACAATACCTGCGCATGAGCAGGACGGATCTCTTATTATTATCTTTTTATTTTAATTTTTTTTCATCTCACCAAAAATTTTTTGAAGAGGAAAAGCTAAAACTGGTCGATATTAAATTTTAAAATCATTTTAATTATTCTCGTGTAAAATAGCAGAAAATAAAATTATATATATTTATAATATACTGAAAATAAATTGAAATATATTCAAAATTAACAGTTGTCATTTTTCTCTTTAGTTTTATGTTTTGCATAAAACTTAGGAAAATTATTCAACAGCTAATTAAAAAAAATATTTGATTTGAAATGTGATGAAAAAGATTTAAAAGAAAATAGGTTAAAGAATGAAAATAAAAGAAAAAGTTAAGAAATTTATCATATTTCCGGGATGAACAAACCAATGATTAATTTTCTTAAGTTAAAAAAAAATTAATTTAATATTTTTTTTGTTACCTTAAAGAAAGATGTGTTATATTTTCTTTTTAATATATAAGCAATTTAACAAACGAACAAACACAAACTAAAGTTTAGTCCTGAAATCTTTGAGATGGCTCACTAGCGCCTCTGGTGAATTTCTAACGAAAATGATCTCAAATGGGTTTTTTTTTTTTGTCACTTCATCATCTGAGGCCATTATAGACTTTAAATGATAAACAATTTATATAAATTATGAGACATGTAATCCAGGCATGTTTATTTATTTATAACAATATTGGTTTAAATAAATTTTAATCGGATTGCCTAGAATCCGAACCCACATCCCTTGGCTTCTATGGCTATCAATATTAAGAAAGTTCATATTTTTAACCTCTCAACCACGGGGGAGGTAAATAAGGAGTGGAGGATCAGTCACGCATGCGCAATAAAGAGTTTGCTGACAAGGTCACGTTCAAGAAACAGTCCATAGATGGCAGTAGATAGTAGAGGTATGTTGTATGAACATATCGAATGAAAGTGTTTTAAGTGTTAGCAGACCCAACTCTTCCTTGGCCGATCACCCACTCAAAGGGGGAAAATCAAATAAGCCTAATTTTTTTCAAAATGTTGAACACTAACAAATATCCATATATAAAATAGAGGCTATTAATTAATATGAGTGACTTGTCATAAATAAATAAACGGCTTGCTTTAAGCCACAAATCTTCGGTGACTAGGTTCAATTAAAAATATAAATATAAATTTTCATTATATAACACAAAACAACAAAAAATAAAAAAAAAAAAAGTAGTTGAAATATATGCTTATTAACAAATAACATGTTCATGCATTTTTATCGATAGAAAAAGAATTAAACATTGCAAGCAAACACGTGACAGCCGCCAATCTAGCATTTACGTCACTTCGGGTAAAAATTCAATTTGCCAAATATAACAAAAACTTAGATTCCTAGGTTTTTTTTTTTTTTTTTTTTTGTTATTTAATTAAACATGTTGCTTTTTTATGGTTATTTACTTCAGAATTAAGGATTACAAACATAGCAGGTGAAACGGAAGGGGGGAGGGAGTTAGGGACTTCCCCACCTCCTCCCACTTGCATATATAATTATTTTTTTAATAATAACCTTACTTAAAATAAATTAATTTTACAACGAGCTTCTCTTTAAAAAAAAAAAGTAAATACGAAATATAAATTGCGTACTGATTTTAACGAAAAATAAAAACAAAAATTTCGATTAATTGTGTATTAATATTTTTGGTTAAACGAAACATTTGTAATCCCGACTTTCGCATTAATGAAAACCTTAACAAAGATGGTTATGTTATGAACCCAGCAATTTATTTTTTAGGCAATGTGATTTTTCTTGAAGTTAAAATCTTTTGATATCAAAAATTAATAATTCAATAGAAAAAAATCTTCTCCTCTCGAATATTGAAATTTGGAATCATGTTTGACATGTCCTGTTTTTGAGTGGACAGACTATATTATGATTAGTTGAAAAGCCGACATAAAATGTCTGACTAGAGCCTATTATTTTTATACAAAAATAATTTTTTTTTTTTAATTAACTTCTTCTGATATCTTTTTTTAATTTGAACTTTTTTTTATCA
>JAAAKE020107386.1:0-17284 GCA_010014785.2 Anisolabis maritima
ATATGTTTAATGGGCAAAGATATATATATATATATATATATATATATATATATATATATATATATATATCATTTCCAAGACAACCATTTTTATTTTTGAATATCTTGGCCCCATTAAACATAGTAAAATATTGAATTTAGAATAGAATAGAATATATATATTTATAAATAACCTCTATCCTGGGAGACCTTCATCTCCATTTGAAATATTCATGGCATTATAAATATTAATCCATTTAATAAATTAACGTATATATTTTTTTAAAAATTATATCTTCTACAAAATATTTGTGGGTGGATCATATTAAATAATTTTTTTTAATGGGAAAAAACACAATTTTACACAAATGAAATTATTTATTTTAATATGATATTTATTATCAAATAAACAAATAGATACATTAAAACAATTTTTTAATCAAAATATCAAATATACTATATATATATATATATATATTAATTTAATGATGACATGGCACAAATATTTATAAAATAATTTTTTATTTTCTTCGCCGTTTTGGTAATAGGACTAATGAATCATAATACATATAAGTAGGATGTCAGGTAAATATCCAGGAAATTTTATGAGTGTTGAGAATTTATTATATTCGCGCCCTCCTTATTTAATTAATAATAATTCAAAAAACAAATATAACATTTTCTTTTTTCAACATTTCTTATTTATTTATTGCTTTTCCCATAAAAAATATTTATCATAATAATAATGATTTTATGATTCTATAAAATTTTTTAATAAAACTAAATAACTGATTTTGATAGATTTAACATCGTTAAGCAGATAAAAGATGATTTAAAAAATAAAAATGGAAAAATTGAAAAATAAGAAAAAAAATTGAGTTCTCACGTCCGGATAATCAAGTTTCTACGATAACTTTCTTTTAAAAATTTTCTCAGCAGTTCGGGGATGATACTAGTGTTTCCTTCCTCCCAAGAAATAATTGAAATAGTTGGATAAATTTTCACCATTAGTTTGAATTTGGACCTTTGGTGCCTTAGGATTATAAACTTAGCTGTTTATTCCCTCTGCTTACCGCCACTTTATTTTATTTATATTTTTCAAATTTCCATTTATAAGTATCTGAACCAATATATTATTATTATTATTATTATTATTTTCTAAATACTTATTTTATCTGGGTTCAAATGCGAACATATCTACAAACTCACTCTTCATATAGCTAATAGTCGTGATTTTTTATTCATTATTAAAACTGGATTTCTATTTATACCCTCTAAAAAGGATATTACGTCCTGTGTTAATTTGAGTGGTCTTTGAGTACCCCTTTTCAACCTTCAAACATACACCAAATGAATAAAATAAGCAGAAAGATTTTTGATAAATAAAGAAAGGAAGAAAGAGCTTGGTCATGTATTCATTAATTAGGAAAAGTATGTGTACACAAACAAATTGAGATAGTCTATAGGTAGATGACTAATTTGGAGATATTAAATAATAAATTATGACATGTTTGAAAAGAGATTTGTTCCGCATCTCCGAGATTCTTTACAATGACAGTATCTCTGTCTCTTTCTACATAAATCTAATGTTGTTGTAGAAGGTGTCGTGTGTAGTAGTTGGGTCGTTGAACGATAACCCGTTTATAAAAGGCGTGGAATGAGCGGAGGAGGTATCAAAAAATCGTTCATTCCCAAATATCGAATATTGATAGGACAAACGTGTTTTGGCTGACGTTCTTCTTTTGCCCTTCCGTATTAACGCCCCACTTTCATTTCACCCCCCTATTTCACCCTCTAAGCATCTGATTTATTCAGAAAAGCCGAAAGACAAGGGCACACAAAGGGAAGCAGCAATACAAAGCAATTTAATGACTACCATTATGTATTTAGGGAATTAAACGAGAACATACAAAGATAAATAAATAGAGTGTGAGAGAAAGAGAGAGCGAGACAAAAAGACAACAAAAAATTAATTTTTTTGCGATGATGATAAATTGTTTAATTACAAAGAAAAATTCACATAAATAATAAATTATAAATTCGATACATATTTTCTTCCATATATATATATATATATATATATATATATATATATATACCCCTACACCACCCTCTAAGCATTTGATTTATTCAGAAAAGCCTAAAGACATAATATATACTATCCTTCAACAAATTAATACAAGAAAACCCTTCCTGATGATAATGGGGCGTTTGCTAGATTATTGAAATTTAAATTAATTTAAAGTTTGATTAAATGCTCATGGATCAAGCGGTAGGGTCGACTCGAGTTCGCGTAGGATTTTTTTTATTAAATAAATCAAAAATACACTGTGATTGTAACATGAATCCCATCACTTCCCGCCTTATGTTAATGTCAAGATGAATTTCCTCTCAATAATGAAACTTAACAAGGAATAGGCTTCCAACCGGTACTTCTCAAATTAGGAAGTATAAGTAATATTTGGTATAAAAAAGAGCTCGAAATAAATATACACAAGGAGCAGTTAGAAGTAGGAAATAAAGCATCTTCCGCCGAGATCAGACGTCGATTGCGTTCAAGAAATGTGTGTGTATTTGCATATTGGAAAGCACCAATAAATAAATAAAATGATTATTGAAAATTAATTTTTTCTGTTTCTTTCATAAACAAATTGATTCTAATAGCTAATAATTGAAAATCTCTTGGTTGAAGACCATTTATTTTTTGATTTTTTTTTCAATTGCTTAAATGAGAAAAAATAATTATAATCATTGAGATATAATGTTAATGATCCATTATTAGACTATATCCCATTTCTAAAAATATATTTCAAAAGATAAATTTTTTACACAACTTGGCCAAGGATATTACACGTTTATTTTTAATCTAATTAATTTAGATTAAGAGTTGTATTAATTAATTATTAATTTTACCGACTGTGAATCAACAACAAAGGATCTCATTTTAAATTCCAAGTTCTTTCTAGCTTCAGCTTAATTATTGCTATTTGTGAGTAGGAAATAAAGGGGCTATCTTTTTTTTTTTTTTTAATACGAGGGTTGCCTTTTATATTTCGGGATTTTAGATCAAAAACAAATCTTTTTGACGGCCAAATGTTCATGCAATATTGGATTGGATGTATGCTAGTCCCACTAAAGCCCAAGGATACTTCAATCCCACGATAAGTCAGATGACGATTTTGCAGTATCAGTTCACGCACAGCATCAATGTTTTCCGGAACAAAAACCGATTTTGGACGACCTTCAAGAAATTCGTCCTTAACCCGAACTACGGCCACGATTGAAGTCGGCAAACCATCGATAAACAGTAGACCTTGATTGTGCTTCATCGCCAAAAGTCGAATTAAGTTCATCGATGCACTGTTGTTGGCTTAATCCACGTCTAAAATTGTAAAAATAATCGCTCGAAAACGATTTAATTCCATTTTTAGCCGAGATGATTTCAAGTTATTGTAAACACAAATAGCGCTCGTTTGTCAATACGTTCTGAGTATGTATACCATCAAAAATGTCAAACTTTACGATAGAAGTGTCAACACTAGCTTAGCGCAATCCCTATAAAAACCTAAACCCCTAATCTATCTTTCCAAAATTAAAAGCGATATTAAATCTAAATATGATTATAGAAATTAAATAATTTAATTAAAATAAATGAAAAATAGAAATAGACATAAACTTAATTATAGTGAGCGCGACGGGAATGACTCTGAGTTATAAGCGAAATTTCTATTAACCGGGAAGTGCAAATTTTACAAATAATAAGCCAACTGCTGAACTATTCAAACTAAAGCGTGTTTTGCTTACTCTCTTCAAATGTCAAAAAAAGATATAAAGGAATTTAATTCATAATTTTTTTTTTCTATAAAAAACATTTCTGCCAATAACTCGCAAAAGTCCAATAAATGGTCAAGTTATTTAATTTGGAATGATCGTATAAGGTTGTTAAGATAATTTCATTAGATTTGTATGAATAAGAGAGAGGAAGGCGAGGAATCAAAAGGGTCAGGCAGGCACATCTTCTTTTTCATTTGATATTAAGGCGTATAACAAGCAGGTTGTAAACAAAATGCTTACTCGGTGCTTTTGCTATCATTTCACGGCTGTTGATCCTCAAACAGAAGCTGGACTGAAAGAGTGAAAAGTCGAAGAACAAGAACAAATACAGTGGCAGTTGAAGCAACCAAAAGAGAATGTGATTTCCCACAAGAACAATTGAACCAAGAAACCCAATCAAACCATTCACTGAAATAAACGGAGGAGTTTGGAGGTGAAAAACAAAAAAACAATTAGTGTAAGACATGTCGAATAATTGAATGATGAAAAATTAACATTTTATTTTTTCTTTTCTTCATTAAAATTGGTGGCTCCATACGCTTGTTTCTCGAAATTTTCGAGATACGAGCAAAATCTAGATATGCCTGCTGTTCGTAGCCAAATTTGCTCGGGGATAACGAGCGAAAATACGAGCCACCCAATTTGACCACTTTTGGACTTTTGCTAGCTACTAGCAGACAATAGATCAGAAATTTTGTTTTTTATTTTATTTTGAAACAGGATTAATAAGATTTACTAAATTTATAGATTTATTAATTGAAAAAATAATATTAACAAAGAAAGAAAAAAATAATAAATCTTTCGTTTTTTTTTTATTTTTATTTTTTTTGTCCATTTATTTACAAATACACTAAATTTTAAGAGATATTCGGCCACGTCACATAGCTATCTTCAGCCAAGAAATTTTACTGTTGGAAAACGTCAATAATGTCTGGTTCGTCATTATATTATAGCTACAAAATTATTTTGAAAAATATCCCAATAAATTTAGTGTATTTGGAAAAAAAAAAAAATAGGATTTATTATTTTTTCTTGCTAAATTAGCAACTAAAAAGCAGGAAGCCGTAATGGGCATATTAATTCTTAAACCCCCTATATAACGAATATCTTGATTATTTTTTAAACTATGAATAAAGTTTCCAGCGCATTTTCTTTATCATTTATCAAATTAAAAAATATTTACAGATAACAAAATATTATGATTTAAATTCTCACCTCTTTTCAAGATCAGATTGGGAGAGCGAAGAAAGAACGAATAGCAATTTGTTCAACAAAATTTTCATTCATTTCTCTTTAATAGTAATTTGAAATAATTTTTTTGTGTGTGCTGACGATTTGGTCAACTTGGGGAGAATGATTGACTAATGAAAGCCTATAATTTGATGAACTGATAATTAATATAATTAATTTGCTTTATTGCATTATTCTGAGAATTAATTTGTTAATTGGAAGCTGATTATTAAAGTATTGAAGTACTATTTTACACATATGAACCTATAACTGGTCCTGTATTGTCCCTTGGTATAGAGTTTGAGGTCAGGCTTCTCGTACCAAAGGTCAGTTGTTTGCTTCTCGTCCTGAGCGACAAAAATTTATTTATATTCTATTGGCTACCAATTAATTTAAACAAATAAGGTCGGAGTCTAAATGTCCTCAGATGCCGCAAAAAACAAGACAAAAAAAATAAAGAAAATAAAAGTCTATAATTAAGAAGCTTTGAATGGAAGGAATGGAACTTTGAGATGGAAAAATGTTCAATTTATTATTTATTTTTTTAATTGAATTTATATTACGAAATTATCACTTTTTGGAAGATATTAATTTGAAATTGAGTGTTTAGCTTTGGTGCACAACTAAAAAAAACTGGAGACCAGGGTTCGTCTCCCTCCCTGGCAATATTTTCTTTATTGTCGACAATAAATAGCCTATATAAAAACTAATCTGGAAATAAATAAAAGAACTTTTAGTAGGCCCAAATTATATATTACCTGTGTAATGCCGACGTTTCGACGGCTAAACGGACCTTTAAATAATTAAAATTTTAATTTTTTTTTTTCCAAGTCTTTTCGGCAATAATGAGGCGGATAAAGACCAGTTCCCATATAGCTGACTACATTTTCAATCAGAGATTTCTCTGGGGGGGGGGGGGGCGATAATACAGGCAAATTCGGAAGTCGTTGATAGTAATATATATAGTAATGGAGAAACATACACACCCATCTATTTATAAAAAATAATTTCTCTTTTTATATTTATCTATTTATTTATTAATATTAAATTATTTTATTTTATCATCAATATTATTATTTTTCTTTCTCTGTAAATAATATCACCCTCCTCTTGTGTTTGTATATTAACTAAGAGTGATGGTACAACGCATTTAAGCCCTGCTTACGCGTTCATGGCAATCAAATGATTTTGATTAGCGATAATATGGCACATTTTTAAAATTTCATTATTTTCTCCCGTATCATGAATTTGACTTTGAAAATGCGCTAACAATTGATAAATAAAGTTTAAAGCGGTGTCAATAAGGTATATGTGCATTTTTAATTTGCACTAGTTTGGACAGCCATCTATCTCATCTATTTGCGTGTAAACAACACTTTTAATGTTTACTCTTATTCTTATACATTAAAACATCAACAACAATGCGCTCTAATACTTATAGCTGTTTAATTTTTAATGGATTTTTTTCAAAGTTCGTTTATACGTTTTTTTTTTTTTTTTTTACTGCTTTTCCCAAAACAACAATTTCTAAATTGTCGATAATTCAGCATATTAATGGAACTAACTTGTGTTTTCCCCTTGTTTGTTTCAGGTGAGTGACAACGTTGTGTCCCGAGAGAGGTTTTTCCGAGAATAGATAGATAAACGCCACCACGTGAGTCCCTCTCTCTGTGTGTATGTGTGTGTGTGTGTGTGTGTGTGTGTGTGTGTGTGTTTATAGTGCCTGGCAATTTATTTATTCATAAGGTCGAAATGGCTTTACACAGACTCGCAATTTGGTCGGTTCGCATTCAACCCCCCATCTCATCCCAGCCCATCCCCCCTCTTTTCTCTACATATCAAACCACACACAATTAATTTAAAATGCTCTTAAAGGTTTCCAATTCAATCACTCACCCACACACACACTCTCTCTCTCTCTACCTATTATACTTAAATCCGTATCTAATATTTTTTTATATTTATTTATTAAATTTCAATTAAATATTTCATTACCACAAAATTATAATTAGCCAAATCTACTTTCCTTCATTTATTTATAATTAAATCTCTCCATTTATAATTTTTTTTTATTTGCTTAACTAAAAAAACATTAAATTGCACATAAATAAATTCGATTTTTTTAATATCCAAACACTTATAAATATTTTTAAAAATTTTTCCAGACATAGATTGACACAGGTCCTCTATCTGAAATATTTACAAATAAAATGATGAGAGTTACCCAAAAACGGCTGGTATAATTTCTCCATAACTTAATAAATATGCCTTTCTTGTCTTGTGACACATAAAGAACAAATTAGGTTGAACGGATTTTTTCATATTTAAATTTAGACGCGAACATATCAAATAATGAACGTTTGATACAAATGCTAATTTTTAAAATAAATGTTGATCTCCAAAAATTGTTCATTAATTATTAATCTTTAATCTGGTGGTTATTATTCCACTAACATTGTATAAGGCAAGAGATCCTGGGTTTTTCTTAAACTCTTTCTATTCATTTTATTTAACGTCTAGATAATAAAAATTTCGCTTAAATAAAAAAAATTAATAATGAATTGAATAATATAACAATCATGGGGTGTACTCAAATTTATTAAAACTTTGAATATAAATAACCTCTATATACGGAAATCGCCGTGGCACACTCTCCCACACTATCTACAATTTCTATAATAATTCTTTATTTTTGTTTATTATATTTAATTTAATAATTACTAATTTATTTTATTTTTTTGGTTGGTGTGGATGGACAATCTAAAAATGCTTTTTCTATAATAGTATTGATCAATATCACTGATCCTCTTTGTTTTATATTATAATTAATAATAGACGATAGATTAGAACTTCACTTAAATTTTATTTCGCTTCTCGAGCTAAGCGATAAAAATATTAAATTTTATTGATTATAAATGAATTTAAAAAGGCCTCACATGTCGAAAAAGGTATAAAGTTACGAAATCTATCCTTTTGAATGAAATATATGCCTTGAATCGGACTTGGCTAATCATATTTCATTTAACAATTAGTTTGTGAGTATATTTTTTCTGTAGGGTCAAGTAGCCAAATGGCATCTCGGAGTCGGCAAAGGAAGCACCCCGATGTCACGAATTTTCCGAAGAAGTATTCCTCTAGGAATTTCTTTCTTCTTTTCGCCAGTGCTGGACACTGACAGAGGTAGTAAAATATCCTCTTCCTGACAACTCGTTTGTGCGCAGACCCAGCCTCCCTGCGTGTCTGCCTATTAGGTAGTGTCCTGTTATCACTGCTACTACATTGCTTATTGAGGCACCTTTCAGTAGAATAAGTTCTTTGGATCGTTTGTAGTCGTACATCCGCCATAAGTGTTTTGTATGGTACAAGTACTCTCGTTCCTCCACCTGATATCAACCTGCTTGACAAAAGCCTTGTCAATGAGCTGTTTGCAGGTAGATAATGGTATTCCCAAGTGGTCAGTGATTGCAGAGAGAGGTAGAGCTGTGCCTTTCTTTGCTAGCTCCTCCGTCATGGGATGTCTATGGCCCGGCACCCATATCAGTTGTACAGCAAAAATATAAGTATTAAAAAAAAAAAAATATTTCACTTGTGAATTTCTAAGTATTATAATATTTCAAATATTAAAGTAATTTTCTTATTTAAAAGCTTCCTTTAGTCTTTCTTGTAGTCTTCTAAGTTCTTTTCTCTTTAACATTCAGTTTCACTCGTTTATTTTTAATTTTTGTAATTTAAACATTTTTTTCTCTAATACTCTTGATAGTTAGATGTTTTTTTTTTTTTTTTTTAGTTAAAAAATATGCTAAATAGCTGACGTTGTTTATTTGAATATAATTAATTAAAAAAACTCCAAAATTCAGAATTTCTAAATATAATAAACTATGTAAAAATTATCTCTCAGAAAAATAAGGAATTGCAGAGAGAAGTATGTAAATTTTATTAGAAAATTAACATTAAAAGCCCAAGTCATTAAAATATAAAAACACTATTATAAAAATAAATAAATAAATGAAAAACAGTGAGGTGATTGAAGATGCTGTCTCTTCACAAGTAATGAAGGAGTCTCCACTCCACTCCACTCCGGTATGGATACCTGTTGCCGGAGACATTGGCGCCAGTTGAAGGAGCCAGTCATAAATTATGAATCAGGCGAAAATATGCAAATTTGCTCATTATGACTTTGCAAGCAAGCAGGCAGGCAGGCATCACATCAACTCCTGGTTAGAGGGAAAGATTTCTTCATGACTCATTTAAAATAGCTTCGATTATTCGGTGGTGGAACTCTCGGTGACATTTTATAAAAAATGCAATGAAGAGAGAAGAAGGTGCTTAAGGTTTTAAGAAGGCCGCAATATTCTTGCTGATCCGGCTTTAAGAAATCTCCCAGGGGATGACGGATTTGTCGTCGTCACAGGGTTCTTCACCCTAACAAAAAACCCTTAGGGCAAACACACACACAATAATTCTATGGAAACGCACATTTTGCATGAATTGTCAGCTTTAGAAAACATTGGTTTTTGATCCTTTCAGGTTGTATTGACCAACATGAACACAACCAGGATCCGAAAAGCCTCTTACACTTGCAGATTTTCAATGAACGTTGCATGATAAACGCACAGGTTGTTGGACCTATAAAACGAGTAGGCATACACAATATATTGTGGAAGATGAATAGAGAGAGAGAGAGAGAGAGAGGGTCAGTCAGCTTGATGCATATCCAACTTTGGCTTTGAGTTGGTTCAATTGCCACTCAGAATATTGGTCACGTATACTAAAGTTATAATTTAAATTCAGATATTAATCAAAATTAATGAATTACGAGTTTAAAAAATAAATATCTATTATTATTATTAGGAAGGGTTTGGGATCCTTCGTACAATGAGAAAATAATGTCATTTTGACGGGGGGGTTAAACGAGAACCCTCTTATTTTTTTTATCTCTAGACAAAAAAAGAAATTTGAATGGGGAGGGATTTTTTTTTTTACTAGGCACCCTCCTTCTAATTTCGATGCCATGTGTGTGCTTATTGGAGAAAAGAAGAGTTTTTGGCTGAACTAAATCCTCATTACGAAGCTGATGATGTCTCCCCCTCCCCTTGATGACAAAAAGGAGGATCATGCACGCATGATGCACGCATGCAAGTCCTGGACAAATGTTTTTCCAACGGGTCGAATGGGGTGGACAAAGGGTCACCCAGGATAAGCCTCTGAGTGGATATGCAAGCCATTTGGCTCTTGAGTTTGAGCTGAGGCTCTCATACTCTCTGGTTTATGTGTCATTAGGATAACAGGATCACTTGCAAAATGACCACTAAGTGAATCATATTTCAAAAGAATATATTTTCTAATCAAGATCACTTATCATAATTAGGTCGACCTAAGCTGCTCTTACTTAAAAAATTAATTCGCTAAATGTAAATTTTTTTCATATAATGAAATGAAGAAGAAAAAAATGAATCGTGCAAAATATTAATTAAAATATTTAATTAATTTTTTTTTTTTAGAAATTTAATATTCTTTTAGTTATTATCTTTTGCACACTTAGAAACTCCCCCTCATCAAAAGGTCAACAACCCTTTAAAATGGTCAAAAATTTCTAGAGATGGTTATGAGTTTGTTTTGAAAAAAAAAAAAAAAAAAAAAAAAAAACTTATTTATTTCAAATGTATTAGTATGAGCGTTTGGAATGCTAAATATTAATAATGAGCCAAATAAAAATGCTAATTCTTTGACAGAAGTAATTTTTTAAATGGTATTACTATAATATTAATAAAATTAATTTTTATTCAGTTTTCTCAAAATCGGCTCAAAAGATTTTGATTAAAATCCAGATGGGGAAACGAACCACTCACTCTTAGATCATGAACCAAGAGCTTTACATTTTATATATTTTGTAGGCACTCCAAGAAATTTAAAATAAAATTTTGAGGCTTTTTTTTAGAATGATTTGTGTCCCATTTTCTTTGATAATTAAAAAAAAAAACCAATTACAATAAATTTATTCAATATTTTTATTAAATTCATTATATCACTTAAAACTCTAAACTCTTAAAATTTCTTTTAATAAATCGTTTAGTTGATTTTTCTGACAGATATCATTTTTATACCACAAAGTGCCGAAATTCTTTCGTTTTTACTAGAAGGTAGGCAACCCAATTGACCAGCCCACTAATAAATTTTTCGAGTTCCGTAAAGTGGGCCATGCATCTTAAGTTAAATATCTCTAAGATATTAACAAATAAGCATGCGCAGTCCGATCTAGAAGAATTCTGGAGCAATTAATCGAAAAATCCATTAGCGAATTGGTCATTTGGCTTCTCTACCTTCCAGTAAAAACGAAAGAATTTATACATTATATGGTACTTTAAAATTTTGAACTTTGATGAGCATTATTAATTAAAGTAATATTATTATTATTATTATTATTATCAACACCTCCATCAGTAAATAATAAAATTTTTTGTTGACGCGACATGATTAAAATTCTTCACAACAAGAATTCTATTTTATTTTTATTATTATTATTAAGATTTCACTTTAATTTATTCGATGATTGTTTCCTCAATAAAAATTGTTTTTCGATGATTCACTTTTACCTTCTTTTATTGATTCTAGTATATTATTATATTAAAAAAAAATTTTTTTCCAACTCTTCAAGAGTTAATTTAGATTTAACAAAATCGCCACCGTTGGCTCATTTGCCTAAATACTTGGATTCATTGGCGCACGCTAATCGTCTCGCTAATAGAATAATGATGATGATTAGCGCCCCACCGCCTCGAGTACCCAAGTACCCAGACAAAGGCAAAGGAAAGAAAGAAATCCATTGAAACGATTGATGCCCCCGCTTCTTTGCTTAACATCATACGCATAAAATATATTTTATAGCTGGTCATAAATTAATGAATAAGTTAAAAAAAAAAGATTCTCTTTATATCATATCATTTGGGCTTGAGAGATTTTGTCTTTGATCGTTCATTCAAATAATAAATATGTTACAAAATAAGAGAATAGGATGACCAGATGGCTGCTTTTCTCACTTCTCTCATTAAGCCCTTGGCATGGCAGCTCTCCTCTCCTAAAGAGAAAGAGGTCGATTTTCTGGTTTTGAATGTCAAATCACTAAACAGCCACTTATTAAAAAGATGATAATAAAATTTTAAAAAAATATTCATTGAATATTCATAGAAGATTTTTTTTTAGTTTGGAGGAAATATTAAATAGCTAGATGGGTGACCATAGATAACCATAAATTAAATCATTAAGAAATAGACGCAATTTTAAAAACTTGTTTTTTTTTTTTTTTATATATATAATAAAAAATACTCTTGAGAGTCGTCGCCTTTTTTCCCTTTTGTAAATAACTATTCACATCATCCTCGGTAGAAGGGAAAGAATAAAGGGGGCTCTCTCCTCTCTAAAAAATTTATTTTATATAAATATAATTATTAATAAAGAAATACGGTGACATGGTATAATTTAGTTTTTATTTTAAACTCACTCAATGTTGCAATCGGCGTTGAACTGGTCCATTCACCGTTGCGGCCCCCTAATCATCTATCTGTTTCTCAACAGTTTTCCATTCGCCCCCACCCCCATCCTTCCCCTAAACGAAAGCGGAAATTCATAAATCGTATCATATTTTTACCTTAAATAACTTAAAAAATTATAAATTTCCCATAGCCCTTTCTAATTTGAAAGAGCATCTAGGGGTGTAGTGACACACCCTTAATTTTACTTGAGCTTAGTTTTTATTCATCTGTCTCTGGAGAACATCGTGTAGCTAACACTTCCCGATGAGCTAGAGATCTGAAATTTTCTATATAGGCGGATGACAATACATTATATTAAAACGAGGGAAAAATTGATCCATTTACAGGTGCACTTCATTTGAAGTTCACACCTGAAAATTCAGAATATCTCTTCAAACATTAACTGAAATAATGCACATATTCAAAATTATTCTATTCATCACTGTGTACAACATTTTATGAAAAAGTTTTTTGTATCTTTTTCAAAAAACGCATTTAGAGAATTTTTTTGTCTTGAAATTTAAAAATTCATTAAAGGGAAATATTCAATGATCGTCGATGCTTTTAAATTTTGCCATAAATATTCAACAATTTTATGCCAAAAGTTATTTTCATCTTTTTATTGCAATTTAAATAAAAACTTTTATTAAATTAAATTAAATTTTTATTTTATAGTTGCATTTTTAACCTTTTTTATTTTTTTAGATTTTATTTATCTTTTTTATTCACTCGCGACCTTTTTTTATTGTTTACTTATTTTGGGCCCCCAGTTTGAGAATTGCTACCAGCCCATTAGCCATTATACAAAAAAAATTACTAAATTATAAGTAAATAATTCAATATTATACTAAAAAATACAATCCCTAAAATATTATGTTATATTAACTTTTTAAAAAAAATCGACCAAAGAAATCCAGTACTTTACTGATTCTCTCTCTCTCCCCCTCCCCCTCCCCCCTACCCGATTTTCTCTATTGATTAAATTGGCTGGATATAATTTATAGAATTCTCGTTATGATTTATAAATCGTTTTCAATCAAAATAGAGTGGGGCCCTTAATTTTGAATTTTAAATATCCTAGAAAAGCAAGGATGACTTGTTGCCTTGGTAAAAAAATATAAATATTTTTAATTCATATGTTTATTATTTAATGGAATTTAATTGCCAATATGTCCTGACCCCCCTCCCCTCCGAGAGGTTAAGGATATTTATATTGTTACTAATGTAAACCTTTAAAGCCAAGGGGAGTTGGTTCGGATCCCAAGCAGCCCAATGAAAATTTATTTATATGCTGAAACACTTAAAAAAAATAAAAGCTAAATAAAATTGCGAACCAGCTACCAAGGGGGCACATCGCACAATTTTCCTTATCTTAGGTAAGAGAAAGTTGTGGGATGTATGGCCATCACACCAGATTTTTTTAAAACATTCACCTGGGATCAAACTTAAGACCGACTCTGAACCTATTTTGTTTTTCGGCGGCAGAGCGTTTCAGACATTAATCCCTTTTTTTTTTTTTTTGTTAAACGCTCTATATAAACTATAAATATTCATTTTCCAAATACCTATGAATAAATTTGTCGGCTTTTCCTGCCCTAAGTTCATAATTCAAGGGGAGAAAATAATAAAATTTTTAACACGCTCTTTGTTGACGTTTTCAGGGGATTTTTTAATTGAAATAGAAATTAAATTTTGTTCTTGTACTCTCAATGTTAAGGTCTCTTCGTCATTTAGTTGTATTTTAAAACAAAATCGTGCCTCACGCTTTTATCTTCTATATATATAAATCATTCTTAATAGTGTATAGCACTGAAAATGGGTGTTTAAAAATTTTATTTATTTTTAATCGTTAATAGTAAAGATTTCTATTTATTTACTTATTTATTAATACTCAACTTGGTCTTCCTTTCTTTTGTTTCCCCCATTGGCTAACACCCTTCTTGCGGCTAGCTCTATTTACTTATTTATTTATTTTCTGTTTAGTTAATAAATGATTTAAACGCTGGTTGACTAAATGGCATGACGAAGGCTAATAAATTAATTGAAAAAAAAAAGTAGTTAATTGATATCAAATGAATCTTTATTTATATAATATAATAGGATTGTATAGAAAATGTTCAAGTCGTAATCATCTTTTGTGTTTAGTGTATATTCTTTTCTCTTATGGGCATTTAATTTAACCCCTTAGGTTGAGAAACACTTCCTTTAGGAATATTTTGCTAGTAAATAAATTATAGACAGACCACTCACTGAATTTTCAGATAGGCCTTGAGGGTTAGTGTCTTTCTCCTCTCTTATAGACAAAGAAACGGGAAGCTGAGGGAGGACTTAGAGGTGGAGTGATGCAGCATCTTCTTTTTAAAGAGGATGGAAGATTTTTTGGAATTCCGAAATCAGCCTGACTATATTTTTTATTTTATTTCATTAAATTAACAAAAAAAAAAAAAAGCCTTTATATTCAAATCAATATTTTAATTCCAAAAAAATTCCAATAAATTTCCTACCTATGATCGAGTTTTAAAATTTAATTAAAAAATTTTTTATTTTATTATATTACTTTTACATTACTCTCCCAATACATTTATATCATATTTTTAGATTAGATTTCACTATCACCCATTCATTATTATTACTTCTTTTATATAAATATAAGAATTTACTTTTTTTTTTTTTTTTTTTTTATTACCATACATATTTTTCTCATCAAATATTTAATCAATAGATTCAGTCAACTCAGAACTCAACAAATCTGAAAATATTTCCTTCTTTTGTTAACTGTTGTTTCAGGTTTTGTTGTCTATCAGCCATTTCATTTTGTATTTGTGTCCATATGTGTTGGCTGTCTCACTGAGAGACCGACAGACAGACGTTGTTCTATTTTTATACCTGTATATTATTTGTTTCGCGATCGCGACATTAAACAACCTCTCCTCTCTCCTTTTTCTATGGTGAAAGTTGTTGGAAAACAAACGACAACTTAAGCCCAAGTGAACAGCTGACCGCGTCTAATGACCCGACTCCCCACCCTCGTTTGTTATCATTGCCAATCATAAATAACCATTTAATAGCTATATATATAAATATTTCAATAATTTCAATAATCAAAGTTAATTTTTTTAATAGCGTCATCTAATTATCATAATAACATAATTATCATATTAAATCGGAAATATATAAAATATCTCGAATATATTTTTAATAAACTTGATAAATTAAAATGCCTCGTAATATACGGTAACAACTTTTCTATTTAGATCACTATTATGAAAAATCCTGGTCCAATTTTTAATATTTTATTCAAGGAGGAACTCTTTTTGAACTAGATATCGGTTGGTATTGTCACATGACCAGAGAGGTTCAAACGCATTAGATTCAAATTTAGGACATCTATCTATATTTCAATAACCATTGCCTTATTTGAAAAAATGTATATTAAATATATATAGAATAACTTCTTTTCCTTTTCTGAAATACAAATAACGCAAATATAGATTTAAAAAAAAAATAAAAAATTTCAAAAGTAAAGTACTCTTCAGGGACTTTTCACATCTAAAACCAGAACCTAATTGATATATGCAAATTAAAAAATTAGTCTAAGTCACGTTTGACAAACTTCAAAAAAAGTGAAAAATGACATCAGTAAAGAGTCCCTTCCTGCTGGCTCATTTTAGCCAAAAAATCACTTTATTTCATTATTAAAGTATTTGTTATCAGTCTATATTTTCTACCACCAATTTCTAATATTTATAAAGTTGTATTAATTTTCCCTGGTTTTTTAGATTAACTTCAATATCTTAGGAACTCTTTAAAGTAAATAGATTTATCTCCATTATTTGCATTAATATTGTTACTTATTCCTAATAAGGAATTTATTCCCTATTGAGAAGTTAGCCTCTATGAATAAATTTAGCCTATTATCATTTTTCAAACGATAAATGACTGAAAGGCAAATGTTTTGTACTCTATTATTGCAAATGAGTCATTCTCAATGAAATGGCTCTATAAAGAAAGAAGAAAACAATTATTTGTTTGTGTCTATGAATGAGATGCTTTCTTATATAAGATATACAACCTTGCGTTATTTCTATTAAATAGCAATAATAATAAAATAATTAACTAGTTTTTTCTTAGGTCCGCAATCATCGGTGTTTTGTCTGAATAAATAATATAAACGATTTTTTTTTTTTAATTTAATCACTATATATATATATATTAAATTAAAAAAAAAAAAAATCGTTTATATTATTATATATATATATATATATATATAAATTGAAATTGGTAGAGCTCGATAACTAAAAAAAATTCCTTTTGGGGGAATTAGAGTCAAAAACATTACACTGTAAAAGTGCAATAGACAGGAAAAATTTTGGCGCGAATTTCTTTGCCAGAAGTTCTTTTGGGAATTGTCCCACTTTTTCATTTGGGCAAGATGTCAGGAATGAAAAAAATCTCGAAACATATAAAAAGAAGACTGTCAATTTGTCCGCATTTAAATTATATAAATTTAAAAAATAAAATTAATAAACAAAGAAACAGTGAAACAATCAAAAACACGGACTCCCTGCTATGCAGTTCCCGTAGCTAGTAAATTTAAATTTCGAATTTATTTTCAATTTAATATAATATAAATGCCATAGAGCAGTGCTCCGCAACCTTTTCTCACCTACGACACACCATAATTCTTCCGAGATCTCCGCGGCACACTAAAAG
>JAAAKE020107408.1:0-10365 GCA_010014785.2 Anisolabis maritima
TTTGACATTATTCCCAAATGAAAGGAGACATATATTTTAAATAAATAATGATTTTATAATATATATATATATATATATATATATATATATATTTAATATCTTGAGAAATAAATATATATATATATATATATATATATATATATCTCGGATAGTAGGGAACTTTGAGTTTTCTCGCAGTGAAAACTGCACTAGAATTTACTATTTATATATTTATTTTTTATATTTATTGTGAAAATCGGGGTTGAATTCAAGGCAAACACAAATTGCAACCACGAGTTCTTCCGACAGGCAAATGAGTTTATTGGGTAGGACTACTACCAAAAGATTTTTTGAGAATATATCTACATTGAAACGATAGAAATCAATTAACAAGTGTGTATTTCATATGTTAAAAGTGTGTTCTCAATTAATTTTTTTTTCTCACGAGGGCTGCTTTAATAATCTATATATTGTTGGATTCAGCATTCAAAAGGGAAGAACTCTGCCAAATTTTATTTATGCATCTTATCTGGTAATGGAGTTATTGATTAATTAAAATCAAAACTAGGTACGTGCCGTATAGAGTTGTCATCCTTTTCAACATTCATCTAACCTCTGGTGCACCCACACTTTGATCTCGTCTTTATAAGAAATTTTATTCATCTTAACCTGATTTTAAAGACAGACTCACGTCGACAAATTATAGAGAGCCCTTGAAAAAAAGGTAAGGGAGAACTTCATAGGTAGAATTTGTTTGAAAAAAAAATCCAAAAATAAAACAAAGAGGCCCCAAAAAAGATAAATATGAGAGGATCTTCTTATCTTAAATCCGTTAGTATGTAAAAATTATATTCTTTCTTTGTAAATAAATGGAAAGCATTCCAATATAAAATATTTAGTCATCTAATATATATATATATATTTCCATTCCTTTATTTTTATAATATTAAAAAATTATCATTTATTGAATTAAGTTTTATAAAATTATCTTTTTTTATCATGCACTATCATAGACAAATAATCCTTTAATCTTTAACCATATTAATTAACTCCAATATCTTAAAATACCATTTTTGTATATTAAGTAATATTTAGATTCATATCTAAGAATAGTTCATTTAGTTATATAATCAGATTTAATTAAGTTTTGTTTTTTAAATCACATCATCTCTCCATTTAGAAACTTCTCTTTCCTTCATTTAATTTATTCTGGGTCTTGAGACCTGTACTATTTTTTATTTTTTTTGGGGGGGGGGGGGAGAGCATCCTTTTTTTTTATTAAAAAAAAAATCAAAATCTTGAGCACAGGATAGAGAAATGTTTTATAAGTGTATGATTTTTAGTTTTTTTACCCAATTTGGAAGGAGCCTTCACTGTTTAATATAATAATTAAGTCAAAGAGAAAACGCAGAGTTTTAATAAAAGTACAGGGTGTCAACGATAATCTTTTTTATCTCCTCGTTTAAAAATCACCAGCCAAAAAAAAAGTATCTTCATTGTAAATAAAAGTTTATTTAAGATAAAAAATTTTATGTGAATAGATAGATAGATTGCAACATTGGCCTTCCGAGAAATTTCTCTAACATTTATATACTATCCCTCTCAAAAGTAATTGGACAATCTGTATCTTTAATTTTCTCTTAATAAATAAGAAGACCTACATGAAATTCCTATGAAGGATCATTATTAAAAACTTCCACGGTCCAAAATTTATCTTTTCTCAAAAATATGTCCACTACTCCAGAGACTTTTATTTGCCGTTTTGTATAAATTGAAATTAAAAAAAAAAAAAAGCGTTGATTGAAATTTTTAAATTTTTTATTGTAGTGAATACTCACGTGCATGCGGATCATGTGACTGGAACAGGCAAATTAAAATCCCTTTTACCCCAAAGCCAAAGTTTAATATCTAAAGTGTCTGGTGCGAGAGCTGACGTTTTTGTTGACGACAAAGAAATCATTCAATTTGGTTGTGAAGAATTGGAGGTGAGGGCTACACCAGGACATACAAGTGGTAACATTATTTTTTTCTTTTTTCAAATTTTTATAGCATGTTCCATGGCAAGTTGCTTTCATTTTTGAATGCACTCACTCACTAGATTATTATTAAAGAAAAAACAGGTTTAACAATAGAAATAAAAAAAAGGTTGAAATGTAATCTAAAAAGAAATTTTAAAAAAATAAACTAAATTATTAAAGAAAAATTTATCTCATTCTACAAATGTTCTAGCTGTGCTACTGTGTAGTGAATGGAAAACAAGAATTGAATATTAACCGTAAATAGAGCCGAATTAGCCTCTTTTTGAATTTGAGTGTCCTTTGCCGATGAAAAGAGCTCGGATTATTTTAAAAATAATGACTTATTATCTTATATATATATATATATATATGTGTGTGTATCCTGAGCTCTACCAGCCTACTTTGAATACTCAAACTCAAATCAATCAAGAAAGCAACTTCTCACGGGGCATCCTATACTTTATCTTTTCAATTTATTAACTAACTTTTTGAAATAAAAATATTTTTAAAATTAAAATGAAAAGAATTGATTAAAACGATAAACTTTTTCCTACCTAGCCCTTCTGCTGACTCGGCAAAGTTAAAAAGTTCAAGTTTCGTTTTTTTTTTTTTTTTTTTGAATGTTAATATAACAAATATGTAATTGCTCTTTCTCTTAGATCCTATTAATTTTTTCTATTTGATTTTCATTAGGTTGTGTTACATATGTGAGTCATAAGCAAGGCTTGGCCTTCACTGGCGATGCTCTATTAATACGTGGATGTGGAAGAACCGATTTCCAAAGTGGAAGTTCCGACTTGCTTTATCAATCAGTACACTCGCAAATTTTTTCTTTGCCTGAAAATTTTGTTTTATATCCCGCACATGATTACAAAGGTAAAGAATTTTACTTTTATTTTTTGTGAAGTGAATACGGCATTTCAGAAAACCGATTCAGGGGATTTTTGCATTTCTACTTAACTATCATTTATCATGGCCAAATTAAATTATACCTCATAATAGCCAAGAATGTATTAAACCTATTAGGGTGTGCATGTATGCCAATGCAGATGATAAAGAATAAAGCTGAAAATTGGAAACTAAAGAAGGTTGGATGAATAGCTTCGGATTCTAAGAATCAACGAGCTACCTTTTTATTCAGGATGGTTCATGAATCGTATAAAATATACTTTACTTTGAATTTGGACATGTCTAATGAAAAGAAGAAAGCTTCTCTAAAGGAATTTCCTCATATATTTGATGGACAAGGAAGAATGTTGCAAGGAGAATTTCATATTCGTGTCGATAGAAATATTAGGCCGACCCAAGCACAGCCTCTAAGAGTTTAAAAGAAAAATTATGAAGAACATTTAAGTAAAATGGTTGAAGATAAAAGAATTATTAAAGAACCTGAACCAACATCATAAATTAGCAATATGGTTATTGTTGAAAAGAAAGACAAGTTTTTGAGAATATGGATCCTTTTGAATTGAAAAAAGTTTTTAGAAGGTCTCATTATCGAATTCCAACGATTGGAGAAATAGCACCATCTTTAGCAAATACAAAAGATTTGAATACAAAAAAATGGTGTGTGAAATCAGATGAAGAATCCAACAAATTGGCCACGTTTTGAACTCCATTTGGACGTTTTAGATGATTCTGGATGCCATTAAGTATATCTTCTGCCCCTAAAGAGTGTCAGAGGTGTCAACACAAAGTTATCAAAGGGTTACGTGGAGTCTTAGTGTCCAAAATATACTTGTATTTGGACAAGTTTACTTTTATATAGAAGCAGTGTTATATCATGATGAAAAAATTAGGTAACTTTTTATATGAATTCAGATAAATTTAAATTAAATGAAGTCAACATATTTATGGGTCACAAAATTACAACCGAAAATAGAGAAGATTAAATTAAATATGCCAAGACCGCAAAATGTTAGTGCGGTTCTACAATTTATTGAGATATAATAAATTTCTGCCAAAACTTTGTGGATTGGTCTTTAAGAAAATTAATAGAAAAAGATTATGAATTCAAATGGCTTGAAGCTCAAGAAAAGGCATTTGTAAAATTAAAGAAACTATTCACTTTTGCACCTGCTCTATGATATTATGATATAAAGAAACCAGTGACGATTCACAGAGATGCGAGTGAGTTTGGTTTGGGCGCAAGAGGGAAAGCCTCTAGGAAATGTCCAGATGGAGAAAGAGTATTTAGCAATATCATTTGCTAGCCGTGATAAGTGGAATTAGATTACAAACATTTGCAATCTTTGTTAAATTGACTCAAAATGATGTTGAAATTACAAGTATATAATTTAAATGTACTCTACAAAGAAGGAAGGAAATGTTCATTGTATATAATATTACCAAAATTAGGAAAGAGAAAATTTGCCTGAAGATTAAGATGATTATACTATTCATTATTGTGATTATGAAGAAATATGTCAAGAAGTAGCTGAAATGAATCCAGAATATTTTACAAGTGATCTGAGAAGGGAATTTAAAAAATTAAAGACGCAGCTGGTGAAGATGAAACCATAAATCATAAATAAAAAGTTTTTATCTAAAACAGAAATCATATAGAATTGGAAATCAAATAACATTTTGACATCAATTCAGTGATATCATAGGGAGCGTTCTACTTTTACTATATCCGTGAAAGTTTCCGGATTTTTTCTTAAATGATATCAATGATTTTTAAATAACTTGATGGGAAGGCTCTTTGATTGACATTGGTGTTAAAAATTATAAAATTGTAATATTACAATTGTATAAATTACAAAATTGTAATTGTAATGAGTCTAATGACTTTACTCATAACAATTTGAGAATTTTTACCACCATCAAATAGCCTTGCCAGATTCTTTAAAAGTTATTTGTCCGACTTACCTAATATGTTTTTATATTATAATAATTTTTAAAATTTTTAGGTCAAACTGCTACAACTGTTGGTGAAGAAAAAAAATACAATCCACGGCTTACTAAATCACTTGACGAATTTAGAGATATCATGGCGAATCTAAATCTAGCAAAACCTAAACTTATAGGTAAGAATTTATATAAATTCGTGTCTATGTTTGTTCCTCATTTTCTTAAATGAATAATCCTATTGGGGATCAAATGGTGCATAAATTTTATTCAACCCCAATGTTAGGGGGGTTATATTTTGAAAATCTTATGAAGAATCCAAAAAAAATTTTACATTTTTACTATGCTTCATTTATTCCTTTATGAAGAACAAGTAACTGCTCAGGAGTAGGAAATAACCAAAGAATAGATGAGAATTGGGGAATTTGGAATAAATAATATAGATAGGGAATTCTGAATCCAGGGAGGAATCTTTTTGGCCGCCTCTTAGAGCCTGTTTTATGAAAAAAGCGACATAAGGCGTTTTACTTTTGTTTAAAAATTTGAATGACTTTGCTTTTAAATTAAATTAAATTTGAGAATGTGTAAGTTTAAAAAAGGAAAGAAGGGCGTCAAAAATGGCGTAGCAGCCACTGATTCTTTAAAAAATGTATTTAATAAATTTTAGCAATATGATTTTGATTTTTTTGTTTTGAAATGCTCTATATTAATAAAAACCTCCTCATTTTTGCCTAATTACATTAAAATGACCTCATATTTAAAATGTATGATATAATCCATGACAAAAATAAACTATTGGGTTTTTTTTTAATCATAATTTATTTACATTCTTTAAACTGACAAGTCAATAATAAGTGGCCATAAATAAACCATCAGAAAAAAAACCTAAGTTTTCCAATAAAAATGTCTTTTTTCAATTTAAAATAAGATTTATTTAAATAAGAGATTCTTTTCTTTTCGCTTTGTATCAACCCCCTAAAAAGAAAACATGCATAAGCTCAAAATCATCTAACTTTCATAAAATTAATAAATTTTTTTATTTTGTTTTCAGATATTGCAGTACCTGCTAATCTCGTATGCGGACTACATGACATTTAATTTTCTTTTTATTATTAAATCATTACCCAACTAAACCTATTATTATGACACAAATAATTTAGAAGAAAGAAGGATATATCTATATATATAAAAAAGTATTTTATTAGAAACGAGAATTTTGTAATTTATCTAGTGATACATATTGTGATTTTTAAAAATAAGTACAATCCCACTCAAAATTAATTGGAAAACCTGTATATTTTGTTTCGTCCTAATAAATAATTAGGAGAGCTACATGAAATTCAAAATCATAGTGTTTAACTTATTAATAAATTTATTATTTTCCAATTTCATGTAGGTCTTCTAATTAACCATGAAACCAAAGGTTTCCAATTACATGTGAGGGGATAGAATATATTTTTATTTTTTATAGAATTTTATTGAAAAAAAAATTATATATACAATATATATGTATACTCAATTCTGTTTTTACACTATAGATTTGTTCCCAAAAAAAAAAAAAAAAAAAAAAAATGGGCTGAAAAGTTAATCAAATTGTATAAAAATCAGAATAATATTAATAATAATTTTTTTACTGCCTGGGATCCGAACCCACTTCCCTTGGTTTTTAAGGTTTTCAAAGGTGACTATCTCTAACGGCTATTCCGCGAGAAAGATAGTAGCAACAATTAACCTTGTTTGTTCTTTTTGACGAGCAATTCAAGAAAATTTTTTTAAGTCTTTTTCGGCATTTGACTTCGTCCATATTTATTTATATTAATTGGTGGTCAATATAATATAAATAAATTTTTGTCGTTCAAGACGGGAAACGAACCACTGAACTTTGGTAGGTGAGGTGAGACCATTACCTCTGCACCAAGAGCAGGGCAAAATTCAAAATTATTTTTTAATTTAAATATGTATAATTATTTATATAGACCTCAAAATTTTAAATATAAATATATAATTAACCAAAATAATTTTATTTTTTATTTTTTTGAGAAAAAAGTTTTTTGATTAAGGCACAAAAAAGTTCAATCCCCGTTCATCTTGTAATTTGCCTAGATCATCACAATGAACCAAAATAAGAATTGTCTATTGATTCAAATTTTTCACTAATCACACTTCTCTGGAATATGACATTTCAGTCACAAATCAGTGCACCACAGGACCAAAGTCACTAATATTTTAAATAAATTTACATTTTAATTATTTCATTTGAAACTAGAATGAGAAAGAAGTACTGAATTACTTTTGTTTTTTTCTATAATTAAAAAACTAGCGGAAAATATAATAGATTTAATAAAAGTATTATTTATTTCTAAGTTTTATTAGATGAGGTTTTAATGGTTTTGTAGTTTGGTTGATGTTCCCTGACCAGGACAGGGAATCATGTGAGTATCTCCCTCTCTCCTCATTAGACACTTCCCGTTTTATTTATATAGAATATTTCCGAACCCGAGGCAAATTTATTATGCCTGAATTCTTAAGGACCGATTGTATTGAAAACAATAGGCTTCGATTTTTTTTCTCCTTTCCCTTTTTTCCCTTTTTCTTTACGCTTTTATCCAAAGTGTTTATTTAAATTTTTACAACTCCTCTCTTCATTAAATGTTCCCAAAATATCATTTGCATAATGTTGATAATTTTATACCTACATTTAAAAAGATAATAATTATAATTACCTAAAAATTAATCGGGGGAAATAGTTTTAATTATAATAATAAGCGGAAGCAGGCTAGTATTAATAAAGAAATCTCTTTAATTAAGAAAGGTGTCCTTGATCTTAATGATTAGACCTACCAATCGGTATAAATTATTCAAGACATTATGTCTTAAAAAGAAAAATTAGGTTTTTTTGTCCCAAGTAACCCATCCGTTTTAATTGAGAACTCATCTAATTAAATAAATTTTATAACAAATTAAGATATAGTGTAATATTAAACACTAAGATAAATAAATAGAAATAAACGAAATATTTGCTTCGTGATTGCCAAACCAAGTTTCAACATTTGTGAGGTTAGTCGTGTTCATAATATTATTGTAATAAAGGAGATGACCGGCTGTATGAATTACGTGGTTGTTTTGGATGGATGGCAATCAGGTTGGACAAGAAAAAAAAACTTGTTTTTTCTCCTATCGAGTTTTTATTATTAACTCTTGTCAACGTTTCGGTCGCGTTTTCTGAGCTTCCCTATGATAAGAAAATTATTCTTCCCTATGGTCAAATGAAGATATATCTATCTTTCTGAGAGATCCCGAGTAAAATAGGTATATAAGGTATTAGTCCCAAAAATAGGCTGTGTCAGTTAGCGAAATCAGTGTAAATGTTGGAAGACGCGATCGAAACATTGTAACGAGTTAATATTAAAGACTAGATATGAGAAAAACCTAGTAATTTTTTTCTCCCTTTATTCTAACCTTGTTGTCATCCACGCAAAATAAGCATTTATTATTTTACTTTAATATGACTTTAATGGCGTTTGTTTCAATCCTAATATTGAAAAGGAATGATTTGTTGGATAGTTTTTTTTTTTTTTTTTTTTGAAATCCGGAAGAATTTTTTGAATTTGAAATTTGAGAATAACCACCGTCATCCACGCCGAAATATTTTTGCTAAGGTGTGAAGGAGATTTAAAAAACAGCTGGTTTTAATTTCCAATAAAAAAAATTTTTAGCTAATATTCTCGTAATTTATTTATTATTTAATGCACATTTTGGAATTTTATTTTTATGCGTTATTTTTCTAGTAAGACTAAATTCACTTTAATTGGTTTATATATATCAAATCACACTACACAATAAATTCCTGTATGAATTACTAAAAGAAGAAAAAAAAACAGATAAGGAATTTAAAAATATATGATAAAATTAATCAATAAATATTTTGATAAAAGAACAGACAAAAATATTAGAATATAATTATTTTATGGTGTAATTGAAGTAATAAAATAATTAAAAATGTAAAAATTTAAATAATAAATAAGCAATGGATAATTTCTTTATTTCACTGGAAGAAAATTTTTATTCATATTATTTAATAATCAAGATGAGATATTCAAGAAAGATGAGAAAATTATTCTTGTGACTCAAATATTTCCATTAGATAAAGAATGAGTAAGAATCTACAGTATTAATTAACATGAAAAATTTGTTTAATGATTAAAAACATTAGCTACTATTGAATCTGATATATTAATAGATCAATAAGAGTCACAAGTGATTGATTATTGTCTCGAATAAAATTTTGAGACCAGGGCCTCCGGACGGGAAAAAATATGAATATACAAGGGGCCCTAGAAGGAATCCCTAAAAAAATATTACCGGGATTATCTAATAATCTCCTCCCTTATAGATGAATATACCATGTAATGCATAAATTCGTTCGATTTTGCTAGATTGAAGGTAGGCGAGCCAAGGGACCAACTAACGAATAGTTTTCTCGATTGATTCCTTTAAGTATCCTCCTTTTGAGGGAACAGGATAAATGGGAGTAATTACTCCCCCTCTTCCCATAAATGATTGACACTAAAATTCATTCAACTGTAATAGATATTCCTGAAGGTGGAGAAAATTAAAAGGCTTTTAATTCTTCTCTCTTTTGCTGACGTTTCGATATTGGTTAAGACCATCATCAGAAATCTAGGGTTTTGGAGTAAGCAATTTCAAATAATTGAAATATATCATTATTATTTGGAACTGTTTACATTTATATTAAATTAAATGGTTTATAACCTTTCTGATATAATTAAAATTATTTATTTATATCATGTACTCCCAGAGGATATGGCTAACAATGACTAAAAACTCTGGAAAGTCTTGCAACTTCTAACAAGTCTCTAATTCACATTATAATTTAAGAATTCCTCAATATCACTGGAGTGGACCTTAAATGATACATCCAAACTTTGTTTTTGTTTTTTGACTAAATTGGCAATTTCTCTTCTTTAAATTTTATCCTTCACCATATATATTATGCTGTGAGTTCGTCCTCACTGCCCTATGCTAATATTGTGTTATTAGGATATTTTGTGCTTAATTATTAACTCGTCTCACGATAGGTTGTATAATACAAAAATGTTTTACATAAAACTGAAGAATATTAATATTATTTAAAAAAAAGAGTATTTTATTTGAATGAGAAAGGATTTTTTTTTAATGTTCTAAATCTTATATAGATATGCTTAGTGTTACATAGGTGCCCATAACTGTTCATGTACTATATATAAATATAAAATATTTAAATAATAGTTGTAAGCTAGCAAATGTTATTATTTGGGAATGAATTTAAAGCAGCATGCAGTGCAGATTTTATTCTACCCTTTTGATTATAACGTTTCGGAAGGAATTGTCTTTTGCAAGTTTCTCAAGCCTTCAGGACAATTCACATTGTCTGTGAAACCATATCAAGCTCAAAGTATATTAATATAGAGTTTCTCTGTGTAGAGAATATTAAAATAAAACAGTATATAAATGGTTG
>JAAAKE020107419.1:0-17277 GCA_010014785.2 Anisolabis maritima
CGCATTTAGCCGAGGCATTATGCTTATTCAGAATGCAACCCAAAATAATAATATATATTTCTGTGACGCATTTAGCCGAGGGCAATATGCTTATTCAGAATGCAACCCAGGTCATGGCAAAAATTTGTCCAACTCTATCAATAATTTCTCATCTTTGGTAAATAAATGGAAGCCCACTCCAGAATAATCTCGAAAAAACTAAAATAACCACAATATATCAATATGTAACATAAATGACTGAAGAGAATGTCGATGAATACATTTTTATCAATTAATTATTAGTTGTCTAATTACATTTGAAGGGGATAATACAGGAAATAACCATAAAAATTTTGAGAAAAAAGGAAATTTTTTGCTCAGCCAAATCCGTCACTACTAATGAGTATTTCAGTTGTTTATTTTGAGTAAAAATGTTGCTCTTTTAAGAGGTCATCGTCTCTGTTTGATTAAGAGAGGGGAAGTGATTACTGAGTGGCATGGAGGGGAGTTTCTACTTTCATCTAGTCCATTGGAAATAGTACAGGCGGTTCGATTCCCTTTGTGTGCGTTAGGCGAGGCACCGAGGCCCTCTCATCTCCTCTTCGTTATTCGAAAGACGGAATCGTAATTTTTTTTATTCGGGATAATCTCTAAATAAATATTTCAAAACACTCTAAAAAAAAAAACTGGTTTTTAATTATTTCATTTTAGCCTTTGATAATTAAAACGCTTTGATTATCCAAAATTTATCCTACTAATAATCGTTTATTTCCCTTGGATAACTTAACGGAATCTATGTACAATCCTTGCGGCCATTATCCATTTTTCATCTTTATATAACGCAAGAGGATGGCTTTTTAATATAGTTCATTCGCCGATGTAAAACACTAACTCCCTTGAAATTGATCTTGCCATAAATAATTTCTAATAACTATGCATAGTCCTTTCTTGGTCGGACTTCAAAATATTCCCTATATATTATTTCATATGACAGAGATTTAATATCATATGTGTCTTCCATTATTATTATCACTTAACAATTTACATAATTCGGACATTTATTTAAGCTTGTATTATACAGTCCTATAAGATATATGATGTCTTTTTTTTTTCTAGAGGCAAAAAAAAGCAGATTGAACAAAAAATTAAGCAGAAAACACATTTAACTTTTATGTCTTTGTAGCAAAATGCGATGATGAATTAGAACTGAGATAGGAGTATATAAAACGGCCAATTGGGATGAATTAAATTTATATTAATTAATTTCAAGAGGAAATAAAAATACATTTTAAATCTATTACTTGATTTAATAATTTAGAAATTACTCTAAATCTATAATGTCCTCTGAACTCTCGGGATAAATCAGGCTTTTCTACAATGAAATCTTGATTATTTGTTTTTTGCTTTGGTATTGTATTTTAGTAAATTGCATTATTCTTTTGATAATACACCAACGAACCTGTTTTAAGAGAGCCGTACCAGCCTTAGAGTACCCTGTAGTATTATCAAGACATTGTTAAAAATTCAATAAAACATTTATATATTACTATTGATATAATTTTAATTACAATATTTATGAAATATAAATAATTAAATGGTACCTATTTCTATTATATTAACTATTCCAAAATGTTAGAGGAAACAAAGAAAAATTGGGAAATTACTTTATTTAATAAAGGGTTGATTTTCTCCCGGGGTTCTCATTTGCCCGAGGGTTGGTTGCTCGGAGAGACATGTCAAACCCAGCCAACCTCAGGCTTGGGTGTTGTTTTTTTTTTTTACTTTCTCTTACCTATATATGTAAAATATAGTGAATAATTGAGATCGCAAAAATAATCTTTTTCAAGAGTTCTCATACACGTTTTGAGGTTCTCTAAAAAAAATGGGTCTCGCAAAAGTGTTTGTGTGAACAAGATTTCTCAAAACCGAAAAAACATTCTAGGCTGAAATTTTATATTTAAACTAGGTACCCTTGAAGTTTGCATCTCGAAGTTTTTGAACAAAATCGACAAACGGGTACTAATACTTTACAGATGTACTTTTTTTCCATTTTCTCAAAATATATAAAATTATTTATTCGATGATATTTAAAATGTATTAACCCGCTCTCCCCCCCCCCCCTAAAAAAAAATAAAAATGTTTGTGGCCCAATTTACTTTTGTACGTTTTTGGGTTTTTTGTTATTTTCTCTTTAACTGTTCTAACTATATTGATTAACGGCTTCCTATGGGGCCCAATGGCAAAAATTTGGTGTAACAGCACACCACTCGGTTTTCTTTAGATAAGAGAAAGTTTTCTGATATGCATTTAACCAGATTTTTAAAGTATTTTTCAACATCTGACTTCCATATTTATTTAAATTATTTTCTAATCAATATAATTAAATAAATTTCAATACTCAGGATGGGAGCGAACCACTGACCCTTAGATTACATAGCAAGACATCTACATTGCTTTAAGGGACAGGGTCAAATCCGGAACCTAAAAGGGTGAGAACCGCTGCTCTAACAGCCTTTGCTAATTATTATTATTATTATTATTATTATTATTATTATTGTCTTCTAGAAGACCCTAGGCATTGAGATATAATTAATTTGATCTTTTTCTTTACCTGTATTTACGAGAAAGGATTGGCTTGAATAATTTTAAAGACCCTGCGTCCACCTTAGTTCTAAAGAATACACAAATTAAGTGAACCAGTTAATTTAAGTTTCTTATATTTAAGCAATTAATGTTTTTTTTTAATGCCCCTATCAATTAAATAAAGTTTTAATTTTTAAGCCTCTAGTTGAGATTTTTTCCATTTGAGACGAAATCGGTAAACCCTTAAGGGCAGTTTGTATATACGACGTTTCGATTTTTTGTGGCAAAAAAAAAAAAGTTTTCTAAATTCAATTTAGAAGAACTTGTATTTTGAGACTATAAAATTTTAAATAAGCTTAATACATTTTATTATTCTGTCTTCATTTTTTTTTTTTTTTTTTTTTTAATCCAAATTTCTATTGGCGGTTAATTATTTGACGGATTCCAGAAATATAGCACCATGTTAATAAATAATTGGAAAAGATTAACAGATAAAATAAAGTACAATAATCAACCTTTTTTTACATTGTGAATTAATTAATATTGTAGCAGGCAAAATATTTTATTCAATAAATTTTTAATTTTTTCTCTCATATATTCATTAATTTTATTATAATTCTTGAAACCGTTTATTTTCTCTATAATTTCTCAAATTCCCAACGATTCTCGCACTCCAAGTGGACACCCAATTCGAGTCACTTCCTTTGCGTCTTTCAGACTTAGCAGTCGCATTGATGTTCGATCATCATAGTTGCCATCGTGGTGCATTTATAAAATTATATGGAAACTCTTATCTCTGTAAATTTATTATATAATCTCATTATTTTAAATATCTCCCGGTATATTTAATTGTTCTTAATACAAGCCCTTGCATTTCAAATTTTTCTCGCCTCTGTGGTGAACTTATAATATTATTATTTAAAACCTCTGTCAATTTGCGAAAATCATTTATGTACCTGTCAATATCTACCTAATTAATTACAAATCTTTTTTTTACCGGTATTAAATGCTTTTTTTTTTTCATTGTTTGTTTAATCAAGTTGTGTTTTTTGGTGTCCTCGTGCACTCTTCCCTTTTATCATAATCAACAACACCAAACATCATAATTGGCGCCCAACGGGGCCGCTTACACTAAACAAACATTTTTTTTATTATTTTAATTTTTATTCAAATATAAAATTTAATATTTTATTGCCTCTCGATGTGAGCGCCTAATATTAAAACGAGATTTGGTTAACTTGTTTACTTATATAAACCCTATTGCTCAAATCTTAAACAAAAAGAATAAGGAAGGAATGCTTAGTACTTGACGGTTATTATATTAAAAAGTTTTAATTATTGTTAAAAAAATTCTCTAAAATAGAGTAAAATAGAGTTCTTCTAACTTAACTATATATAAATAAATATTTTATTTTTAAAATTTATCACTGTTAATATTTTCAAATAAACTTTTTATAATTTTCATTTTTTTAATATGATTTAAAATAAATTTCAATTCTTAAGAATTTTGTCCTCCGAACATTTTTGAACGCTAGATTAACTAAAAAAAATTAAATTAATTATTATAATAAATTTTTTCCCGATAGCTATTACAAAAGTATAAGTTTTTTTTTTTAATGAATAATAATTGACTTTTTAACTAATTCATAATTACTTAATTAATTTTCATTTAAGATTAAGGGACGGGAAGAAAGAAGTTAAGTAGGAAGTGATTAACGAATCTTAATAATGATTATTTAATAAATTTTAATTTATTTAAAAGTTTTTTTTTTTTACTTGAAATTTGGCAAGTGATCATAAAAAAAATCAATGGATAAATATTTCGCAAAACATTTAAATAAATATATTAAATCTAAATAAATATTTTTTTGAATATTTGATTCGTCAAATATCATTTGAAATTTTAATTAATAATTTTTATTTATTTACCTCTTCATTGTTTGGTTACTAATGCTCCTTTTATCTGCTGCATGTCAGTGTCAATGCCAAAAAAAACTTCTTAAAATCGTCTGACCATCGCGTGCCGGCCGACCAAATCGGTCTTTATTAGTTGGTTTCCATTGGCTAGTCCTAATTGTAAGAGAAATTATTAAGTAAACTTCCTTTTCTTTTGCGTTCAACTTAAGCATCAAATCATTTAGTTGCATTTTTTGGCGAGTCCTTTATTTCACTTTTTTTTTTTTTATAAAAAAAGAAAAGAGAAAATTCCTCTTTTTTTTTGAGATGCTCTTCGGAATTTTTTGTTAAAGTATCCGTGAAAACCATTTTATTTTTTCTTATAATTTTATACGCTAAACAGCTCATTTATTTCTCCATAAGCGAGTTTGCTTTCGCTTTGACCTTGTGCCTCTTATAACCACATCACATATATTTATTCAAAATACTATTTAATTTCAGAATTTGGAATTTAAAATTTTTTAATTTCAATTTGGAATTTTTTTATTATTTTTTTTTTCATCTATATACTTATTCACCGATGTTATAAAGTATTAGGAATTTTTTTCGAAGATAATACTTAAGGAAGAACCTTTATACACAAAAACAATTCACTTTCCATTAATGTCTTATTAAAAATAAATGAGCCCTAGAGTTGTTCATTGTTCTTAAGGTAAATTTAAATTTTTCAAAAGAAGATGAATCCTGATATACTAAAAAATTAAGCCGCTAAATGGAGAAAGAGAGAGAGGACGGGAGACAGCAAATGCCATAAATAAAGATGGCCGCTTTCGAATGGTTCATTAATGATGTTTATGATATCTTGAAATTAGCTTTATCTCAGATATTGAAATGCAAACTCAAGCACAATGTTAACGGATATGTTAGTCGGCTATCAGCACAACACATAGATCCATAAAGAACCCCTCCTCTTGCAAGTCACATCTGCGAATATGTTATATGACCATGTTGGGAGTGAATTAAAATTTCATAGGTGTTACCTACCGTCGGAACAGCTTAACTTGGTCATAAACATGGTGCAAAATGATAGGTTAATTTTTTTTTATAAATAAAAAAAAAAAATTCCAAAGTAAAACTTTAAATGGGCAAAATTTATTCATGCCGTTTTGAGTTAATTAAATTTTATTATTATATGTGATATAGCTATTGAAATTATTACAATTAAATTGATTTTCTAGACTAAAATAATCAATAATAATTAAGGTAATAAGTTTATTTGAATTGGAGGTTGGCCAAGGCGGATTTATAGTCGGGCAATTGCCCCAGGTCTACACTCAAAGGATCCCTTCGAATTAAAAAAATTTAGCTCATCATTTCTGATTTCGAAGATAGATATGAAATGAAATGAAGGCGACAAATTGACTCTTTTAATATACAGCTAGTTTAAAAATTTAAAAATATAGACTACTAAATTCGATACTCGTATTATTTATTTTTTGGCTTTAGAGAACCCCCGCTGCCTGAAGCGTCGACACTGCCACTGTTATCTATAAGACAGGAGTACATAAAACAGTTTTAATAGCTCCCTCCCAGCTTAACGAATTGCTATGAAAATTAATTAAAAGTTGCTCACCAAGTACCTAAGTATTATCACCAGAGACACGCTTATTTTATATCGTTAGATTATTTTACCCAAATTTAATACAGTATATCTTTGTGAATTTTTCAAAAATTGCACCATCTAGTTGTATATTAGTGAAAGTTTTTATTTATATTAATTATTTTTCCCTTTAAAACTGTATGGAGTCCTAATAGTCCCCTATGTTACCTGCCTACTTGAATTATTATATATGAAAATATGAAAAGTGAAATTGGGATATTAGAAACGCGATTCCCAAACTAGGATACTCGTATATCTTGAGATCCGGGATTCGTCGTTTAGCGGTATGCAAAAGTAAAAAAAAAAAAAAAAAAGTGTTTACGTTGAAATCGCGATATCGATTTTTTTTTGTGATTTCAATACTTTTTCACAATATATTACTTAAGAGAAAGTAGAAAAGCATATTTTTAAAGCAAAACACTGATCCATATTTATCGTTCATAATTATTCTTATACTTATATTTATAAATGAAATTAAAAATTTACCTATCTATATTACATTTCTTTTTCTTTTATAAAAATGGTACTCTTTTATGAAATGGGCTATAAATTATTTAGCTAACTATCACTCTGTAACTGTCTAACTATTTATTGGACGCGCAATAGTTTTTAAGCTTAATATTGTTTACTATCAGTTTATCAAAAAAAAATTTCTCTTTGACTTGAGATAATGAAAATAACGTTTTTGACATCTGAAGAACTCAAAACATATTTCTTTGCGTTATTTCAATACTTCCATATCATAAGTAGTAAATTAAAACATCGAATTTGAGATTTATTTTGGGTTGAAAAATCAATTTGGCAAATTTTGCTTGATTCACTACTTTCTTTTGCTATAAATTTTAAATAATTATTATAAATTTGGGTTCTCTTCAACTTTCATTCTAAATCTAACAAAGCACGAGAGAGAGAGAGAGAGAGCAAAGCTCTCTGCTTGCCTTCGATCTGAGTAGAAATTCCGAACTGTCTGCTCTCTACTTCCCTATATTGTTTCATTTAAAAATTTATTTATTTATTTATTCTATTTTTTGCTGATTAGATAAATGAGCGGATAGGAATCCACCCTATCCGACCTGACTCCCTGACCTCATCTTAAAGGAATTTATTTAATAAACCTCTTTTTTTTTATTTTTATTTATTTTTTTTTTTTATTAAATATATGAAATATAAATTTTTAGTATTTCAAAATACAATATTATAAATATTTTTAAAACCATCAATGCCTACAAAGAGAGAGAAAAATTCCTTCAAAAAAAAAAAAAAGGAACAGAAAAAATAATACAATTTTTGAATTTTTGTAAGCTTGTCTATAATAAAAGAGGAATTTTTTGTTGTCTTCTACTTTTAATTGCCCTCTAATGTAACTGCCTAAAGTGCACTTCTCCCTTTTCTTAATATCCTTTCTCTAAAATTAGATTATTAAGTGGATATCATTTTCACTTTCTCCTATTATCTTATTGTATTATTCTTTTTAAATTGTCATTTTTTGCCAACCGCCTGAGCTGATCTATTTTGTTTAAACAAAAAAATTTTTTCTAAAACCCTTTTTTAAATAAATATATAATAATACTCCAATAAGAAAAAATAATTATTAATTTTTTTTCTCATAATTTTACTCCGACTTTAATACTTTGCCAAGAGCATTTCTTTCTCTTTATTCTAAGCAGAAATCCTGGTGGCTTATACTAAAGAATGGTTAATTTCTGACTTGGTGTGACAACACATCATATTACTTTTTCTTAACTCATTAACCCCATAACCAGTTTTTATTAAAAACTATTATTTTTATGGACTACTATTTTTTTTCTAATACTCTATTAATTATATATTATTGATTATTAATGTTTAAAAGAACAATTTCCATTAAATAGTGGAGGAATTTTATTATCAATAAGGCTAGTCTCATTATAAACGGGATGGAATTTATAAAATTTCAGAACCTTATTTTTTATTTTGTTTAATCTTTTTTCAGTGGATTTATCTTTTTTTTTTTTTTTTTTGTTTTGCTATTTTTTTTTTTCAAAGAGGATTTTGACTGCATCCCCCTCCACTTTGATCTGGCGATATAATGCTCAAAAATGTTTATAAAAAAAAAAAAACCTTCTTGGTCAGTAAATTCAATAATCAATTGTATATATATTTTTTTAAGATGAAAAATAAGATTTACTTTATTACAAAAATATAGAAACTTTATTTTATTTTAATATACGTAATAATAAATGGAAATAAAAGAGAAAAATATGAAATCCGAGAGAAACATTTTTTTTACTAAAGACGAAACGAGTGGACATTTAAAGTCATTTAAACTTGTACGTTGTAGATGCTAGGCATCTTTCTCCACCCACTTTGCCTTTTTTTTTTATATAAACTTATTATTTCAATATTTTTCCACCGTTAATATAAACTAGGCGAATTATTCTCGCTCGAGCAGTAAATTGGTTCATCCCATCTATCCCTCACCGTACTCTACATTTTCTAGAAATCCCGGTTATCGTAGGTAGAAAACGCTAATATCTATAACGACTTTTCAGGCCCCGCATAGGAGATAATTAATTTTCTAAAGCGTGCAAAAAAAATCTTATTCCATTATATTTTTATAGCCCCGCAGAGAGCCGCCCTTGCCATCTCCTCCATGATAACGAACAACCTCCCATTCAAATAGTCAATTGAAAAAACTTCGAAAAAAAATTTGTTTTTATTTAATTAATTTACTTTTTTCTTTTCTAACTCTAAACCTGCATATAAAGCCCATAAAGCCATACAAATTATAATATATACGATTTTAATAATAAAAAAAAAAAAAAAAATTGATGATAATAATTCAACGGTCAGCAATTTTAAATTATATTAAGTCCGATTTTTATTTTGTTTGAATGATACTTTAATGAATGATGAATGGATATATTGATAAAAAAATGTTTATTCTAATATAAGTTAATTATTGAAAATATTAATATATATTATCTGTTTATTTTGTATGAAGTGGGGATTCATATCGATTGATTTGGCGGAGAAGGCAGAGAGGGTAGGGACCCATTTAAAAATTTGTTTTGTTTTTAAATTAATACAAATTAGAATGTCTTTTGAGTCAGATCAGAATCAGTTGGTACTTTATTTTAAATTTAAGATTTATTTATTTATTCGGTGTTTTAATTAAAGCGCAGTTGGTAAATTAACAACTGCGCATGGGGGTGGTCCGCTCAAAAGGGCTCTGGGGCAATTAATTGAAAAATCCACTAAAGAGCAAGTCATATGGGTTGCCTATCTTCTCGCAACCAAACAGAAATCTTTCTGCAACCCATTGTCTATATATTAAATTTTATTTCATCCCGTCAAGTCACTCTTCCGTCATCGTACATCACACTCACATTATATATTCACATAAACAGATGTGCTTATCTCAATCACTTTTTTAGGCTTAGCTAATATCTCCTTTATATCCTTTTGAAATTTCAATTTCGATGATTGTCAAACTTTCTCACTTGTAAAGGTAAATTTACCTTTCACTATTTAGCAAACTCCTATAATTTCGAACGTTTCGCAAAATAAAATATCTCGAAATTTTTGCTTCATCTTGTTTCTAATTTATTTTATAGTTTTATCAACAAATGTCATTTGTATCGAACTTAAACCTAGAAATAGATGGGCTTCAATTTAGGAAACCCTCCATTACATAGTAATGTCATCAGCCATATTAATAATTCACGGTACAATAAACAATTACTTAATTAATTGTAAGAATAAATATTTTAACCTAAAATATACAAATCCTAAATTTAGAAGAGGTTTTATCCTATCCATTAACAGTTTTTCTCGAGTAAAAGAGACCCGTTTCGCATGCTACTTAACCGTGTAGGCAATTAAGGCTGGGATGGGCGCACTGAAAGTTGATAAATTTCATTCTAAAACCAAAATAATATCTATTTTATAACTAAAACAAAAAAAAAAGGTCTAATAATGCTTCTCAACGTTTATATATCTGATATATTCCTAAGACCTCGTCATATCCTGAGGAGCAATATTAGACCTATGTGCGCTTTCTCTATTTTATATATCTTTTGTACAATAAAATATACAACACTCTATTTGCAGCTCAGTGACTTGTGCAATGACATGATGGCGTTATTTAATTAAAGCCGAAACATTTCACATTTTGACAGTTTTATTTCGATAGAGGCGATCCAACTGGCTGACTTCCTCTCCTTTAACACCTTTTACACATTTCTATTTTCTTTTAAATTGGATATAGATTTTTTTTCTTGAAATTATTAAAACGGGAGATCTCTGGTATAGAGGAAGCCACCCTTACTTCTGGTAATTTATGTTCGGCCTCTGAAGTCTTTAAGTCAACTTCTAGAAATTTATCATGAGAAAACAATAATAAAATATAATTCATGTTTTTTATAATAAAGCAAAACATGATATTTAATGATAATAGAGTTGATTATCTTATTCCAAGCTAATAAGAAAGTTTCACACTTTAATACTAAGTAATGGTTATTAATGAAAATATCAATTTTGAATGTCAGCTCGGGTAGATATGGGTTAATTTGATTTTAATGCCCCCTCTTAAGACGGCTACCTTAGGTTATTTCAAATGGCCTGGTTTCTAGGCAACCAAATGATTTAGAATTAGTGCGATTAGCTTTAATCACTAATTGCACAAACATCACTTGAGGGGTTGAAAAATTCCAACAATAATTATATAAATAATTGACTAAAACTTTTCTTGTCTTGGATATATAAAATAATAAATTATGAGAGTAAAGAAAATTTAAATTTATTTTCCCATAATTTCTCTCTGGATTTATTTAAGAGAATACAAAGTTTTTTTTTAATTGTAGGTCATTTTAGAAATATACATATATAAGCAATTCCAAATTTTTTTTTTTTTTAAGTCCTTTTCGGGATCTGAGGCCATTTAGACTCCGTCCTTATTAATTTATATTAATTGGTAGCCAATATAATATAAATAAATTTTTGTCGCTCAGGGAGGGAAGCGAACTACTGACCTTTAGTACGTGAAGCTAGACCTTTAGCCCTGCACCAAGGGTTTGCCTTATAAACCCGAAAATCGTGCTAATATGAATCATGTTAACCGGTTTTTATTGTAATAGCTATTAATTTTTTATCATACTTAATCTTGCTTTGACGAATTATTTTTTTTTTTTTTTTGTTAACTTCGGCGCCCCGACGTCTCAGCGCCGTTGTGCCTCACATACGGCACTGACTTGATTATAGCCTAAAACATAATAATAAAATTCTAAACTATTATGTTTAAAAAAAATTATTTATTTATTATAATAAATAATTTTTTTAGTTTTATTTTTATTTATATTATTTTTGATGGTTTTTTAGTTAAGGAACCAATCTTCAATTTTTCCATACATACTATAATATATATTACTTTCTTTTGTCTACATATTTAATATATAGTGAGGAAGTATTGCGTTCTCAAAAGAAAAATCGTCAAGATTTCAAAGGAAATACACGGTCCCCTGAGTCTAAAAAAATACGCCTCGCAAAATGGTCATGTGTGTGTCTGCTGTCTATCAGTGAGTGTGTATATCTATGTGTGAATAAGATTTCTCAAAGGCAAAAAAACCTACGAGGTTGAAATTTTATATTTAAGCTACCCTCATCCCTTGAGCCTCGATGCTTTTCAAAAAAACCGGCCAACGGGTACTAGTACTTTACTGGTGTATTTTTGTTCTCTCAAAATCGGCTCTAACGATTTTGATTAAAATTCATATATCAATTATTTATTAGATGATCTTTGAAAAGATTTAAGTCTTATTCCTCCCAAATAGAGTGAGACTCTCAATTTAAAGCTTCCTCTATAATCTTGCACATAATGGGCCCACTTGATTGATGAGGCAAAAAATCGGGAGTGACATCACTCATCTTTCCTTATCTCAGGTAAGAAAAAGTGTGATGTGCGCTAAGTCACTGCAGATTTTTGTTTAGGATATCTCCCTTTCTTTTTTAAGATCATTCGAATTTTCATTTTAATACAAAGGATCGCTACGACCTTTCCACTATTGAATATGGTCTCCTCCCTCCCCCCGGTATATATTTTACCCTTGCAGACGCCCGAAACCTTCGATGACTGCATTGTTCTTTACTTTCACCTTCTGGAAAATTTCCACTTGAAAAAGATAAACCAAGTTCCCTATCATAGGATTATTTGCAATGACACTTATTCAACTTTCTATCAAATACCATAAGGGATTTAGATAAACGAATTAACAAAAGGAAAGCGGAATGTAAGTATTAGGAGAAGAAATAATTAGAAATTTTAATATAAATAAAATTGATATTTACTAGTCATCAAAAATTTATCCTATGATTTCATCTCCGTTAGTCATAAATTAATAAATTCGAACAAAAATGCCATTCGTGAACGGCTTAAGAAAATTGTTTATAAAAGATAGGAATTAGAAGAAGAGATAGATAGCCCTTTGTTCAATCAGTCGTTTGGCAGACTTCAATGCGTTCACTTCTCGACTCGTTGACTCCCAAGTTCTTGAACAAATTTCGTAGCCTTTGTCCACGGTTGGTTTTTGATAAATTACAGGTATGTTCAACAGACTTTATTGACAATAAATATGAATAAATAATATATATTTTGTCTATTCATGAACAATCAAAAAATCGATAATTTGCCCAAATATTTTTGTAATGAAATTTCATTGGATATGGTGATTGGGGTTGCGAAAAATATTTGAGTCAGCTATATATATTTGGTTTTAAAATATAAAAATTAATAATAATATATAATTTTCAATTCTTCATATTTTTCTGTTGAATAAATTTTTTTAGATAATTCTGAAATATTTCACCCTTCGAATCACTTTAACTTTACTAAATAAGTGTTTGGAAAGTAAATAACGAAGGGGATAGGAATAATCTCAATCCTCAATTTTTACTTTCTCATATACATAGTGAATGGAAAGTATTGTAATTGTCCAAAAATTCAATCTCGAGGTTTTGAATTTTCTTGAATTATGGGCCTCCCTGAGTCTGAAAATACCATTTTTAGAATTATGTATATGTGTCTGTGTGTATGTTCGTTAACACAACCACTCTTTAATGTAGATCAACCAAATTTTATATTAAAGCAAAATCATAGATGGGCTATTTCCTGCAACCGGAAGTTCTACTTTACCTGAAGTGTTTTTCTAAAAATTCACCTATATATTTGTATACTAGAAAGTCGAGGGGAAGCCACTTCCGATTTATTTTTATTGTTACATCGTAGATAACGCACGGTTAAAAGGTTGCATGCAACAACCATTAAAGTTTTTTTATATTTTAAGGAAGTACAAAAGTTTATAAAGGGGTATTTTTGGTGTAGGGTTTTAAAAGGAGTACAGTTTACGAAACTGCTTAAAGGACCACATTGTATGGGGAAATTATATTTCTAACAGTACTATTATCAAAATTTTTGAATTTTAATCTACTAAAAATTAGTATAAGATTAATCAGGAAATACAATGTGCAAAATATTTTTTATGACACATTCCTTGTTTACTTTTTTATTCATTTTTATCATTTCCCCAACCGTAAATTTTTTATTTGGTTAAGGTTTTTGAAATTTTATCGTTAAATTTACTTTGGTCAGAAATGAGTTTTCAAGGCTTAGCATGCCAGTGGTTGGGCTGGAGATCCTGAGTTCTATTTCTAAGAAGCATACCGTCAGGAATCACTAACATTCGAAAATCCATAATTTTATTTGAGTTATATTTGATATATATGTAGATCATTTATGTTAAAAATTCTTTAAGACCATTCTTTTATTCACAGTAATAAGAAAAAAAGAATCTTTCATCTTTAATCGATTGGACAAATTCCTGAATCTCTATTGCACTTTTTATTAATTCTTAAAGTGGGATTAAATATCTAAAGAAGACTTTTTAAAATCAAATAAAAAAAAATTAAAGAAAGTTTTAATTAGAATTGTTTATTTGGTTATAAAACAAGACTCTTTTCCTTTATTCTTTTATTTCTTCTGATATTTAATTAAATTCGTTATTGATATCTAAAACTAAATTGTTATTGTTATTCTCTAGCTAATGTCTTTTTATTAAAGAGAATAGATCTGATGGAAAATGAGTAAATCTGGGATTTTATTCTATTTTTTTATTTTATATTAAATTGAATTTTATAATATATAAATATAATTATTTTGAAAAAATTTTCATATTCGAATATAACAGAATACTATTAAAGAATTAGAAGGTATTGTCACAAATGTAATCTCACTTTTGTTATTAAAAATTAATACAAATTCGGCATTGTAATTGAAGTATATCTCATATTTGAGAATTTAAAAAATATTTCAGTATAAAATAGGATTATTTTATATATATATATAAACCAAATAAATTGGTATTGAAAAAAAATCATTTTAATAAAACATTAATATAGGAATTATAAAATAAAATTAATTCATACAAAAATTAATAGAGAAAATTGATTTTTTATTCTTTATTATACGTGGGCGTTAACGATCCCAAGGCCAAAGAGAACATTCCCAAAAAAATTTCGTAACGTCAAGTTTTGATTATTTAATTATATGGAATCGCCGAAATTCTCTCAAATTCGCATTAATTAAAATAATATTATATAGAGACCTAACAAGGGAGGCTTCTGGGGGCAAGTGCCACTCAAAGTGAGGTCGGACTTTTTTATCTTTGGTCCGTTTTTATGAATTTTCATTTTTCTCTCCTGGAAAAAAATTATTTTGTATTAATAATTAAAACACTTGCAAATAGAGATTAATTATTCATAGAAATAATTCAGGATAGTTGCTTGTTGAGTTGAGTAAAAGTAACGGGTTTTGCATCTTTATATTTTATATTATATTTATTAAAAAATATTTTTATATATATTCAGAATTTTACTTTTGGCCGACTGTGCCTGCACATTAGTTTCGGTGGTTTCCTTATGCCTTTCTCATTGGTAACAAACTCGGTGGCTTGGATATTTTAAATATTTCAATATATATTTTTATTAATTATATATATATATACTATGCGCCACAAAGGCAATCGGACAAGTTGTATCTTTTGTACGTCTTAATGGCTAATTAGGAGAGCTACATGAAATTTAAAATAATCAAATTTCATCATGTTTTACCTATTATTAAATTTATTATTTTCGGTCAGCTACCAATTAACTTTGTAGGCGATCGTATATATATATACACGAATATATCAACTTTATTTGAATGTTAAATATACACATTTAGTGATTTAAAATATTCATGTTTTAAATAACTGTATACGAGACTAAATTCATAATTAAGGACCTGATCAAAACTACTGAAAGTGCATAAGCCGGCTTTAAATCAAATTCCTAATATATTAAAACTTTTCTTTTAATAAATAATAAATATATGAAGCTGAAACACTCACCACTTTTACCATATTCTACAAGGTAACTACCGTGTATTATTCTCTCAATTATTTTATATCTTGATCATTCTCTTTCTTTCAAATGAAATCATCGGCGGAAATTAGACTACATAATATCGAAATTTTTAGCTGAATTATCCATTGAAGAGAAGGCCGATTAGTCAGCTTCTCCGACTAATCGGGTACTTCGCTAGTAATCCGCTTATTTTTATTTCTTTTAAAAGCTTTTTTGTATATTTTAATCAATATTTTGTTTATTCCAGTTTATTATTATTATTATGTTTCCAAGTCAAATATAACTTTACTAATTATCTAAGTATTCTTTTTATTTTTCTTTTTAATGTAATTTTAATGCTATTGATTCCTGAAATATACTCGTATAAATCTTGTTGAGAGTTTGGCAGCATACTAACAAAAATCTTTGGCAATTTTTATTCAAATAAGTTAATCAAAAAGGGGCTCAAACGCTCATTAAAATGCAAGAAAAATCAACAATTATTATAACAAAAATTCGAAGAACAATAAATCTATAGTTTAGCAAAGAAACTTTTCCAAGTAGTCTCATCTCCATAGAATACTAAAATCTACATTACTTAACCGCGTATTATTAACCAAATTGTAAAGGTCAACTTAATTGAAGGCTTATTAAATTTTAACTTGTACGCAATTAATTTTAATGTTATCTCTGATGGGTGTATTAATGTTTGTTTATTCATATGGTAGAGATATTATTATGTTAATTTTTTACTTCCACCTAAAGTCTGATGAGGGAGTCGAAAATCATGTTCGAGATAAATACATTCAATGGATTATCCGAGCTTCTAAAGTGATTTTATAGCTGTCTGTATGCGTGTGGGGAATGAAAATATTTTGATATTGTTCCAGTCAGATGGGGAATTGAGAATAAAATCTTCATCTATAAAAATTAGGCTAATCAAAAGTTTTCATTTTAATATCTCTCTATATTTTTGAGATAATGTTTAAATAATTGAATCTATTTTTTGCATTTATTTAATTTTTGGATATTTCCGCAGATTAGATCTAGAAATATTTTAGCTTTTTTATAACTTCATTGAATCTAACTCTTCGTACCTGGTACTTGTTTTATTTTCTAAAGCTGTTTATCAGGAAGGAAATTAAATTTTATTCGAGACTTATCCCCACTCTAAAATAGTGCAGGTAAAAAAATACCTACCGCGTCTACAAACAATCACAAAAACGTTTCTTCACAAGCTACCATAGGGTGAGTAAATTCGTTGGTTTTTGTTTGCTGGAAAATGACTATCCAAATGATCAAATCACTAATGTGTTTTTCGATTAATTGCTCCAGAGCAGAAATTAACAACTGGGCATGTGAGATGTTCTGGAGCATATAAATACAAAATCCATTAGTGGGTTGGTCATTTGGGTTGCCTAGCTTCCAGCCAACAAACCCAATTTTAAATGGTGTTATATAAAATATCCGAGTCATTTTATTGAATTCCCCCTTAAAAATATCCCCACCACTACGTCTCCAATCTCAATGATGTTTCTCCTCTAGCTATTAATAAATTCCTCTAAGGCTGGAGGAGGCCTAAGACTCCTTCCCTACAAAAATTTTTTAATATTAATATCATACGTTTACAAAATTTATTTTGCTAAAAAATTTTTATCAATAAAACTTTATATATATATATGTGGAATAATGTTTTCCCGGGTTGGTCCGCGTTGATTGTTGAGATTAACTCGACGTTTCGGCTC
>JAAAKE020107430.1:0-17277 GCA_010014785.2 Anisolabis maritima
AATTTATCATTATTTATTATATATATATATATATATATATATCTTTTGTAAATTGTAAAGGGACTGGAGGCGCTAATGAACGTAACAGTTGAGGTGCCTTTAAGAACTTAAAAAAAAAAAATTTTAAGTCTCCTCTCTTTTGATTAATTAAAAAAATATAAGTCTGAAGTTGACTTCAATAGTTATTCTCTATTAAGTGCTTCATCCCTTCTCCGGATGAATTAGACACAATGTCCAAAATGAATGAGTCTTTTGAACATGAATTAACTTCTAAATGACTGCCAACTATAAACTTTATGTATTATTTTATAATCGAGGTCAATGAGTTTTCGAGATATTTAAAACCAGTTTTTTTTTATATTTATATGTAAAATATTCTTTCTATTTATTTTAAATGATAAAGCAGGTTAAAGTTAAAAGCATTGGGTATGCTATAATTTTAAATGTCCATGAATTGAATAATTATAAAATATAATTTTCATTTTTTGACCTGAGAGGAAAGAAAATGGATAATTTACAAAAATAAATGCTAAAATAAAAATCAAAAGAAAGTGACTTCCAACCATTCTCTATAGTTTGTGGACAAAATATTTCCTTGAAGGGTGAAGATATTTTTGCCTGAAATTTTGATATGTTTTTGCAATGGATTTTATAATCAAAATTTGACCTTTTTTGCTTTTTTGAAGAATAGAGAAATGGGGTTTATCTAAGTCTGCTTTTGGGTTTCATAATGAAATAGAAATAGAAACGAGTTAGGGAAATAAGGAGTTTCAATAGAATTGCATATGGGATCAATTGCTTCCTCCCCCTCCCTCCCCAATCGAATTGGGGTCATCCATCCTTTATTTTATTAAAAAATTATTTTTTCTGAAAGCTTGTGCCAGATGGTTTCTTCCTTTCCATAATGAATCTTGAAATGATGTCCCATCATTAAAAAAAAACTTAATATCACTTTTTCCAGTCAATAAAGAAAGAATGAATTTTAAATTAGATATATCAGTTTGCATCAAGCTTTCTTTGAGTGTAGACGTGCTGGCGGCAGCTACTCACCACTTCAACTGTCTTACTTTAAATATTGAATTTCATACCACTCATCTCTGATTATTAATTAATGTTATTTACTTATCAGTGTAAAAAGAAAAAAAAATTTTTATCTCTTCTATTTTGCCTTTCTGTGAAAGAGAAATTATATAATTTTTCTCATCTCTTAATTTTGGGCCACGCCTTACATGGACTCCCAGTTTTACAGGAGGAAAAAAATCCCACCTCCCAACCAGGGATTTATTAATAAATATGGCATGGTCGATTGCGGCCCTTATTGTTTTTATCGAAAAAAGAAAAAAATTGAAACGACGATCTAACGAAAATAATGAAGAGATAAAAATAACAAAAAATTGATAAGCCAGCCCCTCCATCCTATGAATTTTGGCAAATTTCACTTTGGCAATTTGTCAAAATACAATTGTATTTCAGCTAAAAACAAATTCAAAGTGAGAGTCGAATTTCAAACCGACACTGGCGTTAACAATTTTATACAAGAGCCTAAATTAAAAGAATATAATTTTACTTCTTATATACCACTCTTTTTGACAACCAAATAGGGCATTGTGAAAAATGTTCTTTTGGACATCGACTTAGAAATTAAAAATAGGTTTCCCTAAAAATAAAAAGACCTTTCATATAATCCTTGAAATCATTGAAGAAATACCTAAAATCATTCAATAGAGGTGTCACTATTGTGGATTCCCGGGCACTCGGGAATTGAACACAATGAAAGAGTGGCAAAAGTTTTGGGACAATAGCAGTCAATCTAGAGGATCATATCTCCATGATATAATGCCAAAAATACCTACCAACACATGGTTCCCTAAAGTGAATTTATTTCATAAAATATTGGTCCAAATTTTTAGATTAAGAGGTCATGTGGTTGAGGTGTGGATTATGCGATAGCAACTGCGGTTCTTTTGGTGATATTAATCACATTTATTTATCAGGTGTTAAATATAAAATTAAAAATATATAAATTTTTTAATGAAATCGAATGTGTGATTTTCTTTCCCACAAATTTTTCACTAATTCTAAAAAAAATGGATGACGAGGTAATATTTAAGTGACCTAACACTTGTAAAGCACATTATTTTTGTCGGTAGAATATATTAAATATATATTTTTACTTTTATTTTAAAATTATTAATTTACATTATGCCGAGGCCAATAATGTAAGAGAAAAAAAAAATTAGATATATATATATTATATATTTTGTTTTAGTAAGAGAGACGTATAGGGATCAGTTAGTGTTCTCCACTAACTTAATCATTTTATTTGAAAAAATATTTTTTAACAAAAAAATAGATAAAAGTTAAAAATTATAGCAAACCTTTTTCTCTCGCAAAGCTTAAGACATGTACTAACATAGTATTTTCGCTTCTAGAATACATTTAATTACATATCAAGGAAAAATTTGTTTAACATATATCTATGCGATTTTTAAAAACAAAATGGATTAAAATTAAGAAAAATCTTCTTTTGCATATTATATAGTATTATCCCAATCTGCAATCGTTTTAAAATAAAAAGGAAAAAATTAAAATTTCTTTACCAAATAATAGTTTTTAATATCCTATTCGAATCATCTAAATGTTCCTTTTCTTTTTTGTAACCAATTTAATATATATTTAAGAAATAAAAAACGTTTTGAATTTATCATGTAATACTTTACCCAGAATTCTTTGCATTTTAAAATTTAAGAAATGGTATACTTCCGGTAGAAAAATTTAAAATTAAATAAATTTGTATTATTATATTGTAGGCTAATGGTCATAATTATAATAATAAAAATATTTATTATAAAATAATGATAATCATTATTTTATTTATAGCGAATTAAACGGATAAATTTCTTTGAATAGAAATAAATTATTTTTTGGCTATCACAATTTATAAATTTTTTTAGTTAAGAAAAATTAATCATTTTCAAGATTTTCAAATTTTGAAAATTATGATGAATGCGTAAATTTATTTTTTTTTAATCTGTTATTAATTAGGAGGGAAAATCAAACGAATATAAAATTTTATTAGATATTTAAAATTTTCTTAAATATTTAAACTTGACCGAATTCTTTAATATTATATTATAATTTCATATTTTAATTAAATTTTATAATTTTATTTATTTATAATAGGAAAAATAATTTGTCATAAACTAAAAATGTTTCTATTATCAAATTGCGCATGTGTAGCTAATACAGGAGTCTGTTCAATTACTTGAAATGAAACTTTAAAAATGTAATATAGTCCAGCCCTTTTCGAAATTCAGGGAGATATAGGTCTGGTCTTTTCTCTCTCCTAAAGAGAAGCGAAGTAAGCTGGGAAGCATTATTATGATTGATTGGAGGCGTTAAGTTTGGAGTATCTTTAGATCTTCACGATTTTAGATTTTAGTGGGAATTTCTTTTTGAAATTCCGAGACCGGCCTGGCTTTTAAACTTTGTTTATATTTTAATTAAATAATTAAATTTGTTTTATAAGATTTGAATTTTAATTAATTATTGTTTTAATTATTTTGAATTCAAGGAATATATATATATATATATATAAAGGAGTAAATATTTTCAATATTGAATAAAAATAACGTAACATAAAAAAAATTGAAATTATATTTAATATATTTTGTTTAAAGCATCATAAAAGAAGAAAAAAGTAACAAATCCCCCAAAAGTGAAGTGTAAAGGACATTTTCGAAAGAATCTTATCGATGAGTATTATGTGTAAATAAAAAGAAGGCGTCCTAGATCCCACTTTTGAATTACATTTACGCTATTAAACAACATTTCAGGTATAATTATTTAACAAACAATAATAAATAAATATAACTTATTTGTTATATTTATTGTAATAAGCTTATTTATTTATTGTTTTTATTAAAAATAAATATTTTCAAGTCTATTTAATTAAATTATCTTTACAAATATAAATAGACAATCAGTAATATTTGTTTTTAAATAAAATAATTAAATATTGACATATAAATAATTCGAAACCTAATATTTCAATAAAATAACTTACTTTTGAGCCAATTTATGAAGCTCCACTTGAAAAGCTTCCGGATAATGACAAGTCTGCGTATAATTCTCTTGTGTCGAATATTTAATAAAAACCCATAAAGTCAATACGATGATTATTATCAAAAACAGACTAAAGATTCTTGAGAGATTTATTCGCATGACTTTTAGTAATAATATTAAAACACATGGCAAATGAAAACGAGAACGACATACTCAGCTGATTGTCAATTTTGCTCTTTTTGGGGGGCATTTGCAGGGCATACAACTCCGGGGCTTAAATCCCACCCTTGAACTACTCATTTTTATAAAAAATCAGGTCAAGTGTTTGATAATTAATCCATAAACTCACAATCAACTCTGATTTCACTATCATTATTATCTCACAAACTAATTCACATGTTATAGTTGGTATCTAGTAAGAGATTATTCGATCAAAATTCTTCCGTTTTATTTGTTTATAACCTATTTTTATAGATAAAAATTAATCTTCAAATGGATTCGCTACTCGCCCGTGCTAAACAATCGCCAATTTCACATTTAATTCTCGCAATTACATTTTTTATCTCAGGTTTGATTATTAATATCACCCAAGGGATATTATATTATTGCCTGAGACCTGTTAGTAAATACCTTTTCCGCAAGATCAATTATTATCTTTCGTTCTCAATGAATAGCCGTAAGTAACTAACTGTCCGTTCGTTCAATACTTAATTAAATTATTTATTCATTATCTCCTTCTGTTTCTCCCCTTAGAGGTGGTGTTCATGGCCGAGTGGTGGTCAGGGACAGACGTCAATTTATATATCGACCAGGATGATCTGAAAAAATATTACGGCAAAGAACATGGATATTTGGTTATGAACCATCGATACGAGGTCGACTGGCTGATGGGCTTTATCTTGTGCGACAGAGTGCGAATTTTAGGGGTGAGCCTTCTCAAAAAAATGGAAACAATATAATAATAATAAATATTCCAGCAATCCTCGAAAATTTGGAAAGGTATAAATGAGAATGGGTTCTTTATTGGCGGTGGAAAATTTTGACTTGAGTGCGATTTGCTTTTTATTTTTAGCCTTAACACTTATGTTGTTTCATTCGTTAGTAAAAATAATGTAAATTAAAGATATTTTGCATTTATTTAAAATGAAAAATGCGTCTGTTTTTGTTTGATAATATAATTTGGCTTTATTGAGATTATATGCCATTTTAAATATATATCTATAATCCAACAAAAGGATGATATATTACATCATCTTGGTTACATCAAAAATCTTTGAAATTTTGGGATAATTTTTAGAAAGAATCTAAATGCTTTCGAAATGTTATTTTTAAAAATAAAGGGAGAGGAATTTTATTTTTAAGATTTAAATTTGAATGATAATATTTTCTCACTAAATCAAAAAGTATCAGATTTCAGATATTTCTAAAACCAATCCAAAAAATTATATTTATTATATAATAGAACTATTTATTAGATATGTATTTTTTTAGGTATGTATTTTTTTTAACCAAATTTTTTTTTATATCCAGGCGTTAAACAAATAAAAACTAATAAGTAAATAAAATTTTATTATCCCAAAGTTGATAATATTTTAAAAAAATATACATAAATTATTTTTTAATGATATATTTGATATAGATTATGGATAACCAAAATATATAGATTTAACTTTCCATCTCTTGTTTAATAAATAATCATATAAATTCATTATATTAATATATTTCATATATATGTGAATTTTATTGATTATTCATTTATTTTTAATATTACCTTTTTAAAAATATCGTAATTCCTCCTCGACACACAGACAGATATTTTGGATAAAAACTTAATTATAAAAATTTCATTATATAGAATTAAAATAGATAGGTTAAATATATTTTTAAAACAATAATACGTATTTTTTTATCACATGTTTTTATTAAACGTTGGAGGTTATCACTTTAAATTATTCAAATTTATTTAGCTATTCTTTAAGAAAAAATTATTATCAAACGAATGAATAAATAAAAACTATCACTTCGTATATATAAATTTTTATATATTTATTTTTAGTTTAATTTTTAGTAAAAAAAATTATTTTAAATACAAATAAAATGAAATTTTTTTACCTTATTTTTTCAAATTTATATATATATATATATAAAGTAAGAAAAAAAAACGATTTAACAAGAAAAAAATTTGCCACCCTCATTACAATTTCATTTATATATATATATATAAATGAAATTGTAAATTAATTTAAAACGATTTTACTTCATTTCGATTATTATTAACACTTCACAATAACAATATTACCTACCATAAGATCCAATGAATAACTTTGCAATTATACATGGCATTTTTTTGGAATAATCTTTGTGTATTAATTTCTAGACTAGAGATTTATCATTTTCTGATAATTTATAAAATTAATTATATTGCATATAAATTTAAAAAATAACAGGACATTAAGCTGGAAAAGAACAATTTTTCCTCAAGTTAAGGTTATAAACGTTGGTTCAACTTAGCAGTTTATTAAAAAGATAGGAAGGTGTTTTAATTATATTTAAATAAATAATAATATTTATAATAAAAATACCTTTACTCATTTATATATTTCCAGTTTTCTTTTTTTGAGACATATCTAATTTAAATAAACATTTGTAATATATATATATATATATATTTATATATATTTATAATATAATTTTTAATAAAAATTTTCATTTTTAGAACTGCAAAACATATGCAAAAAAATCCATCCAATATGTGCCTACTTTGGGGTGGGCCTGGAAATTTGGAGAAAGTATCTTTTTAGAAAGAAATTGGGATAAAGATAAAGAAATTATCGGTAGGCAGATAAGAGAATTAGTAAATTATCCGGATCCAATGTGGGTACGTATTTAAATTTATTAATTAATATTTTCAATGATTAAATATTTCAATTTACCCAAAATTAATAAATAAATTACATTTTCTGTTCAATTCTCATTTATTTGTATTAAATACAACGAGATCAAGAGGCCAAAAAATAAGTGACCGAAACATTGTATTTAATACAAATAAACCAGAGTTTAACAGAAAATCTAATTTATTAATTAAAGATAAAAACTTCAATTCAATTTATTAAAGATATCAACTTCAATATAAAAATTTCCCATGAGAATTATCATTACAATTCATAATTCTTTTTTTAATTAATAAAAATTTTTTGAATTGACACAATTAAATTGTTCTAGTGTAAAAAAAGTCTGACTGTTTGTGCTCTCCGCTCTGGATAAAAAAAAAGGAAGATTACCCGGTACTAGATCAATCTTTTCTTAGCAATAAATTCCATTATATATTGACAAAGCGGCAGCATTTATACCTCTTATTTTATTTATGTTATAATCAAGGAATAATATATTTATAATCATATTAGATGAGACTTTATCAATATTAAGAGAAATACATTTCCAAAAACAAAATTTTCTCAAAATTCTTTTCGCACTGGGTTTCTTGTTAGTAGGAATCCAAAGAGGCACAGAAGACAGAAATAAGAGCGATTATTTATATAAACTCCATGATTTTTCGGCTTATCTTTTTTTATAATAGAAAGAATTTGAAAATCTGAGAAAAAAATCAGTTTAAAACCACCTACATACTGAAAAAAACCCAATGAAAATCCGTCCCTTTCGTAGTCTATACGTTACAGACAGACCTCTTTTATATATTAGAATAGAATAGATAGATGAGCTAAGACCCCAGGATTTTTAGTTTTCCCAATTTCCAGATCTTAATTAGTTTTAATTATTTAAAAGAGAATTAATATTTATACATTTAGATTAATTAAATTTTTAAAATTTTTTAGTTTAAGACCCCCAAAATAGTATTTCCAAAAATATAAACTAACCACCACCGATAAATTCTCTACCTACTGAATAAAACAGAATGAAAATCCGTCAAGTAGTTTCGGGGTCCATGCGTTTTAAACTGAACACGAAACTAAAATAAATTAATCTCACAATTATAATTATTATTATTATTATTCTATAATTAATGATATATATATTAAATTTTAATTTCTTAATTTTTGCCTTTCATTGGATAAAGATGCTATTATTTCTGTCTTCAACTCTCTACCTTTATTATATATGATATGGATTAGAATTCTCTAAAGAAAATATTTGAAATTTGATAATAGCCCAGTGCGAAAGGACTTAGTGTATTTATATATTTATATATATATATTAAAGGACAAACTTTTTAATTTTTTTTTTTTTTTTAGTTGCTATTAATGGCTGAGGGCACTCGATTTACAAAAGAAAAATTTGAAGCTAGTCTAAAATTCGCAAGAGAAAAAGGTTTCCCCGAATTGAAACATCATTTGTCTCCGAGGTCCAAAGGATTCACAAGTAGTATTCCACATATTCGGGACAAACTCGGTGCGATTTATGACGTCCAACTAGCTTTCAGACCGTTCGTTCAAAAAGATGTTTTTTTTTTTTTTAATTTTATCTCATAAATAAGTTTAATTATATATATTTTTTATTTTATAGAAATGATAGATACGAACCAACTATGACAAGTTTATTACTCGGACGCAAATTAGAAGCTCACCTTTATATGCAACGTATACCATTATCAGAAGTACCAGAGAGTGAAGAAGGGCTCGCTGATTGGATGCATTCGTTATTTCAAAAAAAAGTAAATTTCTTAGAACATCTGAATTTATTATTATTATTAAAATAAATAATTTTTTTTTAAATTTTTTAGGATCGAATGATGGAGAGTTTTTACAAAACGGGCGATTTTTTCAAATTAAGTGGCGTTCCTAGAGTGGAGCCCTTACGTCTGCCAAGACGATATTTTGGCCTCATCAATACCACCATGTGGGCTCTTGTGATCAACGTGCCTATGTTATATTATATCATCCAACTTCTCTTTTCCGGATCCACAATATATTTTTCAATAGGTGCCGGACTTATTGCTATATGTGAGTATTTTTCTTTTTATTTTAATCCACTTAATTATATAAAATCCATGAGCGAGGCCGTTTCTCGATTGCTGATCGTATAAACAAAAATTCGGGTTGTCTATAAAGCGAGTACAGACACAATACGTCTATCATCTGGAAACCTTTACGCAGTATGACTTCTGATATAATGAAGCTGGACGGTCGTTGTGGTATCAGAGGATTGCTTTTGAGACGCTCTTTCCTACCTTTTCTATTTCTATTTTACGGCTTTTCCACGAGTATGTGATGAAATTCGTTTATTTCCAATTTCAACTTCTCGAGAACAACTCAAAACTATTATTTTGCGATCAGGACAGTCGATTAACTCCAACGAGCGTCGTAGCTCAGAAGTTTTACTGCGTGAAAATTTCTATACCATTGAGATACGCCCCACACCGTGTCTTGCGTGACATGATAGTTTTTGAGCTGCAACCCCTAATTTCATTATCACCGGTAATGCTCCCTAATATTTAAAGAGTATTCACATCAAAACAATACAATAATAACTGTCTTTATTATTAATATTTTCGAGAAAATTTTTTAATATACTATCATACAAAAAAATTAAATGAGCAAAATTTGCATTTTTCCAGTTATCTTTGTGTTTGATAATATTATATATTGTAAATACAAGAATTTTTAATTTTATAGAAATTTTTTATTAAATTAATGAAAAATAATGATAAATACAAGGAGTGGAAAGAAAAAGGGCAGTCAAATTTTGGCTGCCCTTTTTCCTTTTTCTTATTAAACACAAATTTGATAATTATAATGTAATCATTCATCATTCAATATTTTATATAAAATTAAAATAACCATTGGATATATTTATATTTATCCAAAGAAAGAAAAGGGTAAATTAATTTTTTTTCTTTTTTCAAATCATCAAATCATATAAATAATACTAATAAAAATAATACAAAACAAATGATATGAGATTATCAAAAATATTTTTTTATTTAGTATTAGCCCACAGCTGTTATAAATATGCGAAAATTTTTATAGATTAGATGGGTTATTTGTATATAAACAAAAACATGATGCGCATGTAGTATGTTTATATTTGCTAATATCAAAAATGCGTACTTAAGGCATACCGAATATATTTTCCTCTTTAAAAAAATAATTTAAAAGCAAGACTAATGGACGCAGATGGAAAAGAAAAGAGAAACAAACTTATCGGCCCAGGATATTTATTTTCCTTTATCAACGTATCAACGTTTGGGGGACCCAAGGTCATCCATCATAATAATAATATAATAAATTATAACAGTATGCTGGTTAGAAATAATAGTAAAACATACATACCTATATAATAAAAACCAAGATTTGATTTGATATGTTGCTGCTTGGTTTTTTATATATGTATGTATGTTTTACTATTATTTCTGTTTTATTTTATTAAAGTTCCTGATGATGGGCGACGTTTAGTCCCCAAAACGTTGATGTTTTTCTTTTCTTTTCTTTTCCAATCGTTTTTAATAATGTTTTAACGTTTTGCCTACAATAACGCTTTTCGTCTCATTTCAATTTTTTTTTTTTTACAGTCTTCTTATTATTATCAAAGATGATTGGAATGTCGAAAATAAGTAAAGCTTCATCATATGGAAAAATGAATTCCACAACGAAAAACTCGACCAAGTGAGTGGAAAACAAAAAGACAAAAAAAAAAAAAAGAACAAAAACCAAAACTAAATAACCAAAGCTGAGATTAAAGCATTGGTCTCAACTGCTATTTGTATTTATATTATACATATATGTATATAAAACTCCTAACAAAAAAGTACAAGCTTCCTGTGGACGTGGGAATCTGTCAAAGTTGCCAATTTGAAAATTTGTAACAAATTCCTTTCTTCCAATATTTTTTTTTTTAACTTTTTTATTTACAGCACATCTATTTTACTTAAAGGCATATATTTCATATACATTCATACAACATTTTAAAAAAATCCAAAAAAAAGTGATCTTCCAAAATCAAGTCATTTTTTAATTTTTTTTTCTTTATTCTTCAAATTTTCTTTGGCATTTTTTAAATAATCAAAATATTTTTTATATACATTTTTCAATCTTTTATGCACAATGTCTCCTCAAATCATTACATAGATATCCCCTTCCTTTTGGAGATTATTTATTAGATTAATAGATATTTATTAATTGAAGTCATAATAAATGTATTTTTATTTTAGACAAAAAATATTTTTGACAGACATATTAAATGTTTTCTATGTATTATGTTGTTATAAAAAGATATTAAATTAAAAAAAAAATCTCTTATTTATATTCTAAATAAATCTGAACGTTGTGATTTTAGTTAAAAAAATAAATGTTTACTGACTAATAATAATACTTTGAGTTAAATTAATGGTTTGCCCGGAAAATAATTCCTGAGTGACTGCTGATAGAAACATCGGAATTGATTGATTTTGCTGGAGATGGATTTTCATTAAATGTTCCATTCGGTTTGAGAAATCTGTTTGGAGAAGGTGAACATCGCCAGAGGATTGGAACTAAAACAAAAATTAAAGGAAATTAAATTACTTATTTCTCATTTCCTTGTCGCTATATTCCTCATTCCACATATTTATTTGAAAAAAAGTGGTAACCAAATTCTGTAGAAAAGTTGACAAATTCCAAAATTTTTTATCATTTTAAATATCTAAGATCAACATTTCTTTTTATATTCCTCATCTTTTCTCTTAAATGATTGATTCCAAATTCCTCTTCCTCAGTCATAAAATAAGCAGTTTCAGTCGAAGGGGTACAGAGATATAAGCCAAAAATCGAAAGGATCGCATAGAAAATGAATATATTTTCGTGAGTAAAAGAAACTCTTATAAAAGAATGCATTTCTGTAAAAATTATTTACCCATCATCAAGTTTCAGGAATTTTTATAAAAATTTCTCAAAAATCTTTCCCAGAGCTCCTTTTCCTAATTTATTTCCCTTTTAATAGAATAGTTCATCCATTCAAATTCAGAAATTCCAGAGAATTAAGTTAATCTTACACATTAACACATACAGAATAAAGCTTGGCTATAAATATGGCTGGTGTCATTTCCTCATTTAAATTGTATACCTGGGATACTGAGCTATCGCTCGGTCCGTTAAAAATTATTCACATAAATAATAATATTCTTTTTTAGACTTTTTCATATTTTGTTTTTCTGTTTGGAATCTTCCTTAAAACGCAAACAAATTTTGGCTCAGCCCTATTTACGCGTTATATCATCTAAATTAAATTTTTTCATGTTTTCCATATCTTTTTGAAAAAATAGAAATATCAAGAGGAAATCTTGAATTAAAAAAAAAAAAAAAAAAATTTTAATTCTAGCTTATCTTAAACTCATATTTATTACAAATTAGTATAATGATCCGTTTAGTTATGTAGTTGTTCTGGAGCAAAGGCCAATCAATGCCCGGGATTGATCTCTAAGGAGTGGACCCTTCTCCCATTCATTAATTTGATTCACTTGATTTATCTTGAAGATTAAAAACTTTCTATTCAAATATATCATTCATTCATTCATTGCCATTAGGAATCAAACGCCCATTTGCGAATAATGTGTAATTTATATAAACATCGTTTCATCAATTTGATTAAAAAAAAAGAAAAAAATTACCTGGAACATGAAATAATCATCCGGCGAGTCGGCGTACATACTCGAGAGTTTATAATGGTTTTCATTTCTATCAATTTTATAACCCAACAGAGTATAACAAGACTCTCTAAAGTCTTGACTTGTTTTTTTAAACGCTTCCTTCAATCGTTGTATTTTTACATCATTTGATTTCAGTTGTGCTTTAAGTTCTAAAAAAAAATACTTATTATTAATGAATGAATTATTATAATATATTCCTAGTTTTTTTGTCATCAGAACAATGGAGCAAATCCAAAGACATTTTTTTTTACCTTGAATTTCTTTAGTTTGATTTTCATTGACCCGTTCGTCAACAAGTTGTGTAATGTCTGAGGTATGGCCTTCTTCTAATAACTTCACCCTTGCCCGTAATCTCTCACATTCGTTCTGTAAAGTTTCAACGAGATTTGCATGTTCAGAGAGAGCTTGCGAAGTAGGATTATTTCTAAAATATAATAAAAACAAAAAAAGAATGGACTTAGATTGTGGATGTGACAGAAAAAAAGTTTCTTGAAAACCCATAATTAAAGTGAGGGATTCATTTAGCGTTTCAGCTCAAAATCTTGTTTACATTGTTAATCAAATTATACCACTTGAGAGTCAATCAAAGAATAAGCAAAGTGCGCGCTGCCCTTTGGTGAATTTTTCTCAGTTTCTGAATTGTGGCGTTTTGATCGTAATTTATAGATTTAGTGTAGTTTTGAGTTGTTATATAGGGGGTGAAGTTGAAAATAAACAAATTTTAAAGTTATTCTCTTGGAAAAGCCAAGTTAAAATACAGTATAAAGTTGGAAAGAGCAATCCAGATAGACGGCAACGAGTTCTGTCCTGAAAATTACTACGAAGCGGACTGGAAACGTTGACAGAAGTATTTAAACTTTTTGTTTTGTTGGCTGCCTTCCTTTATTTATTGTTTTATTAGACTTCTCATCATCAAGAGCCAAAAATTTTGTTGATTATTTGTCAATTTGCTTTCTGTCAATAGGGGAGTTTGCTCCGGTCGCACAGCGCAAAACCAAAGAGAATTTGACTCCTGCCTTCTCGGATCTAGCTTTATTAATTAGGATTGCTATGATATATATTACAAAAGTATGCAAGTTAAGTAGCCCTAGATTATCCAGGCTCCACTTAGATAGAGTAGAGGCACTTGAAGTTTCTCTACTCAAACACTCACCGCTTGCATCATGAAAAGTGTGAGCAAATAAAATTTAGAGTGCTGCTGGATTGAGACAGGCGAGAATATTTGGGACTGGAAAAAATCCTGGAGCATATCCAGTAAAAAGAACAATGAACGAGGTTAAGATGCCATATACATTCCTTTACTCTCTTCATTATATTACCTTAGTTCGTATTTTGTTTTATTTTTTAATGAAAATTGAATAGAAATAACGCATATTTATTTACCGCTTTGAAATTTTTATTTAATAGAATAATTTTAAAATTATAAAATATATACTATATATCTATAATCACTGGGCAGAAATTTGTACGTGTCGAAAGTCAATATAAAGAAGAATGAGATTAATTTTCATTCGTTTCATTTCTTCAGGACTTAGAAAGGTTTATAATAATGCTAGGTTTCCGTGCATGTTGAATTTTTTTTTACAACATATCAACATCCACACTTATAATCTCTTCCAAGTCCTGAAGAAGGTCTCGTCTCGTGACTGAAACGTCAATTGGAAAATTAATCTAATTTTTCTTTACACTGGCTCTTGGCCCGAGTCATATTAATTAATTAATTAATTGAATGAAGAGGAAGTGGAATTGCAGTTACATTTTATATGACAGAATATTGCACTTAGTGTGGTTATTGAAAAACGGCCTAAGTTGCGACGTCTGATTCAATTTGCAACCACAATGCAACTCTTCTACAAGTTGGGTTGCTATTTTCAGTGCTTTGTTGTTGCTTTATCTACTAGGTCATTAGCCTGAGTGTGAATAGTTAAAAGATGAATTCCCCCACCAAACCTGTGCATTGCGCCATCATATTACCGAAAGCAAAGAAGACTTCTTTTCCATCCCTCCCCTGTATGAATTGTGCTGACTAATCACGGAATTGTCATAACACCCTTGAAGGCCACTGAGACAGTATTCCCGATTCTTGTGATGTCTCCAGGCCTGTGAGAACACAACGGATTTTAGTTGAATACTTTTCTTTGTTATTTTTTATACAAAAACTAGTATTTTTAATGGTTTATTATATTTTCTAATATTATCCTTTATATATATTGTATATTCGGGTTGCGGTTATTGTCGCAAAGTTCAAATTTCTTTTACTTCACCTAAATATCTTAATTAAAACGGTAGAGAAACAAACTGAAACTCAAAGAAAAGAGTTTGGAATGCCTGTGCCAGCAAGATTAAATGGCAATTGCCTAGGGTTTTTGGAGAACTTACTTATTTTGCATCGTTTTAATTTAAAAATTGGTAGGTACATTTATGTTGTGAATACAAAAACAATTTCAAAAAAGATTTTCGAGTTTTCGACAGCTATAAACTGACAACGGTCAAGCTGTCTTTTCTGGCATTATGCATATTCGTAATCAATGACCCCAAAAACATAAATGTACCAAATTTTTTTAAGTTAAAACGATGGAAAATAAGAAAGTTCTCCAAAAATACAAAAACCCTCTGCTATTGCCATTTAAAAATTCCTCCTCTTGCCGTCTTTGATCTCTCAGGTCATTTTTTTACCATTTTAATTATGATTTTACGGGAAAAATAAAATTTCGCTTTCGAGAATAAAGGTCACCCTTATATATATATATATATATATATATGTTCTGGAAGGTTTCCGCGATTGGTTGTATGTGGAATAATATTTTCTCGGGTTGGCCCGGGTTGATTGTTGAGATTAACTCGACGTTTCGGCTCTCCTTTTAGAGCCATTTTCAAGAGTTTTGTGTTAGGAAGTGATGGTGGAGGTGGTTTGTTTCTGTTTTCGGGGACGCAATCTTGCTAGTCCCCAAGTTTGGTCGGTGGATGTGGATGTGGCGGTTTGGATTTCGATTCCATATATATGGGAGTATGCATTAATTTTAAAGGATTTTCAAGAGATGGCGTAACTAGTATTATATAGATATCATATTGTTGCTAACTAACTTCATGTCAAAACATCATCACGTGACTTTGGTTTTTAGTATGTGTAGCCGAAGTGTAAAAGACATTATTAATTTTGTGCCAACAAAACGCAATATACGGGGAGCTTTGGTTTTTTGCTTCCATTTGAAGAAATGTGCTACTGAATGTTGTCGGAAGCTTATGGCAATTATGCTCCAACAATTTCAACATGTGAGTACTAGTTTTGACGCTCTAAAAAAGTTGATTTCAAGCAAGGAAATTGGATGACGTACGAGTTGAAGCCGAGAGACGAGGGTGCTTGTTGCGAAACCGGTCAAGGAAACGTTAGAAGGGCTTATCCAATTACAATCTATTTTGATCGATGACTCATGGTTTGTCTGATCTGCGCTTCCATTCTTATGTGGATACCTTAAAATTAATGCACAGTCCCAATATATATATATATATATATATTTTTTTTTTTTTTTGAAAAAATAGTTGGCCAATATAAAAAAAATTTCTTAATTACATGTTTATTTATCAGATAATAATTATTCATAATTCTTCAAAAATATCTATTCTTAAATCTTAAAGAAAATAATAATCATTTCATTAATGATCTTTTTTCTTTTTGAGATCTTCTGTCTTTGTCTTTATTATTTCCACGGAGCTGACATTTTTTAATTTTTTAAATAAATAATTTCATTTAATTTTCTCAAATTTTTTAAAAATAATATTAAATTGAAAAAAAAAATTGGGTGTGTATGAGTCGCGGATAGGGACAGATAAATATGAATAGAGAACTTATATGGAGTATAAGTACTGACTCAATGAAGCTAGGACACTCGTCGTATCACTGGATTACGGTAAGCTCTTTCCAAACGTTTGTTTCCTGATATTCGACTTAGCTTTAAAGCTTATTTTCAACTTCAACTCAATACAACTTCACCAGAACAACTCACAACTAATGTTTGTTTATTACTCAAAATCTATAGATTAAGAAAAGGACTCTCGATTATGATTTCTACCAGCGTCATAACTTCAATGTTTAAGAAATTATAGAGCATGAATATTTCCAACCGCTGCTGAAAAAATCACAAAATGGCAGCGCATATCATTCTGTTTTTTGCTTGATATCTCACTCACCATTGGGCTAAATAAATTCTTAGAACCCATGCGCTATAATTTGATTTGTATCCCCTCAATTTCGTTATCGTCGGGTTTTCTATAAAGCTCTTTTATTAAAATAAAAATATTTTTTTTTTTAAATAATAAAGAATAAAATTTTTTTATTTGTTTCTCTCTCTTTTTAGTGAGAAATAATTAACTTTAAATTTTTTATGATGCGCAGAGATGAACATTTCTAAAAGAAAATATTTCAAAAGGAGGTTGGAGATGACAGCAAAAGGACGCCATGTTTAGTAAAACATTTGGGATTTGGGGTTCAGAATATTTAATTAAAAATCATCAATCAAATTGCGAATATTTAAAAAATTAAATTCAGGTTTCATTTAATTGTTGATTAGCTGATC
>JAAAKE020107441.1:0-17274 GCA_010014785.2 Anisolabis maritima
ATTAGGAGCACTATAGGGAATTCAAAATTAACAAATATCGTATTTTATCTATTATTAAATTTATTATTTTTCGATTCATATAGATCTTTCTAGATTCTAGAAAGCAGAATTTTAAAAAAATCAAAATTTAAGTTATTTTTATAAAAGCTTTAATTAAGTGATTCATTTTTTTTCTTCCTCATTTCAAAAATATATATTTATTTATGACTTAATTTATTAAAATTTTATAAATTATTTTTATTAAATCCTTTGCACTCATTTGTCTTCCTTGTTATTAATATTAATATTGTAAAAAGCTTTTAATTTCTCATAAAAAGTAAATCAAATCTTTTTTAAATTAACTTTAGAAATATACTAAATTACCCTTCAAATTAAAATGAAAAAAAAAAAAATTTTTTTTAAATCCATACAAAAATATTAATCTTCATAAGAAAAATTTCAGCTTCTAAATTTATAATTTCCCCTCCGGATCTGAAGTGATCTCAGTGAAGGGGGAATTTTTTTAGCCATTAAAAGCAATTATAAAATAAAAAGAGTCTAAGAATATTAACGACACAAATTATTTTGCAATTCTCATAAAAACGACCTCAGTCCCACTAGTAATTTAATTCAATTTTTTTTCTATTTAGTGAATAAGTTTTAACTTGTAATAAATTGAAAAGGTCAAAGATCGACATTTCTTTTAAAGATTATATCCTGATGGTATTAAATTTCAAATAAATTTTGGTTTAATCGTCATCCTTACACTTTGACAAAATAAGTTGTCTCCAAAAATAAAACTGAAAAAGAGATATTAATAATGAAAGGGACATTCAGATAAAAAAACGACTGCCAGCTGAAAGAGTTGTAACGTTTGGCAACAGCGCATTTCCATGAGGAGGGCTTCCTTTTACTCACAAAGAAAGACTTAGCGAAATGAACTTTTAAAGTAGCTGACTGATTCAAGTGCTGAAGAGAGAAACAGAGAGAAGTTGGTTGGCTCTCCATTCGTCTCTCCCTATCCCATAAATAATGTCATATTCTCATGGCAAGAAACTAATGGAAAAAGGATCCGCCATGATGTCAATGCCCGAAGAAATATCCCGCATTCAAGTCTCTGAGATAAAAGATTAGCATCATTCAACAGAAGATTAATAGGTTATTTAATCCAATCAAAAAAAAACTTTTATTTTTAATAGTTATTAACTCTTCTTCAACCTCAATTTTGACATATAATTTTAAAGTTATACATAATAAATTGAACATTAATTGTCATCAGAGTCACCAGAGGTGGTCTCAGCTTGCCCTCATTCTACATTGTTAAATTTCTTATTATATATTAACGAAAGTAAATAATATAACATATTCCTCCCCCTCAAGAAAAATTTGCTCAGCTTAATCAAGTAATAATTATTATTATCAAAAGAAAAACGATCTGGACACGTATACTTATTTTTAAAATCTTGAGGGATTTTCTTTGGATGTTGTTTTTTAAAAAAAAATCAGCAGTCAAAGTAAAACCTTCAAGATTTTTGGAGAAAAAAAATTATTATTATATAACCTAGTATAACTCCTTTTTAGAACGTTTTTCCCATATTTTCTGAATAGTCCCATATACGGTACAAACATATATTAAATATTTGCTTTGAATAATTTAATTAGAAAAAATCTCACGAAGACGAACGATACCAAATAATTTTTTTTTCATTATTTATAAGTATTTAAATAAATATATGATTAGAGAAAATGTTAAGAAAAATGTCAATGTCCTAAAGAGTGAGCTCTCTGCAAACTATAATTAGCATATCATTAGGACATCGGTGACTTATTTTAACTTCTACTTTCAAGTGAATTATGTAAATTTCCCAATTAACAAAGAATAACGAGCCTTATGAAAAAGTCTCTTTCTAATATAAACTAAATCCGGATTCCAGAATATATATGGAATCTTTCCCTTTTATAATAATAATTTAAAATAATAAACTCACAAATCTGAGATTAGAAGAGTTCTTGAACAAGGTCCTTTCTTGACTTCACTTTGCAAAGGTTTAAGTGAAAGTAAATTTGAATTTTTTTTCAATCATAAATAATTTATTAATATTTATAGCTTGCAATAATTGTGTTAAGAGACGCTTGAGTAATATAGATTTTAAAAATAGTTTTATATTATAAATGTAAATGTGTTGTTTGAGAGGATATAATTTTTGTGGTACAGCCTCGACATTCCCAAGAGATCACTTCAGGTGTTTTAAAATTACTAGAATGACATTTTATTATTTGATTTTTTTTTAATTTATTCAATAAATCTAATTTAATTTAGAGGTAATATAACCATCACATGGCCTTATCCTATTTAACAAATGTAAATAAAATTATTTAATTTAAACTCCTAAGGTCCATCCAATTATATGCGTTCTTTATGAAATGATTATGAAATTAGGTTAATACTAAAAATACCATACATAATCGACATAAATATCGAATTTTATTTTTTTGTCATTCATGAATCTTAAAGGGATTTGTTTTTAAGAAAAAACCCATTGAAAATAATTTAAATTTAAATTGAAATAATCTGGGCAAGTATATTTTAGTTTCAATTTTCTTGGAAAGTTTACTTTGAAAATATAATATTATTTTTGTATAAATAAAATTCTAATAAATTAAATTTTTTTTTTTTAAACTTTTTTAACACATCCATAACATCATCATATTTGACAAAATAAACTTCTCAAGAAAAATGAAAATAATAATAATAATAAATAGAAATATCTTTTTAAGAGGAAGAAGACAACTATAACTAGACAAACTCTAAAAGAAGATTCGTTGCAACCAACGCCACCAAATCACCCGCCATTATTGAGATTCTTCCTTCTTTAATAGCATATTCAAAATAATTTAAGTAATAATTGAAAAGTTGCATAATGTTTTGATTCCTTTAAAATGTAATAATTGTGAGAGTGGGGGTAGGGACCCTCTCTTCTTTTGACTCAATTTGTCAACGTCCTGTCAATGATAATCCCTCAAATTAATTTAATTCTTAAATTTTCTTTTGGAATTATTTACATCAGGGTAATAAATCTTTTTACTTTATCTCACTTAGAAAATAATTTCACGAGTTTTAATATATATTTATGTGAAGAGTGAGCAACCCCAAATGTGGTGAAAAAGGTTTTGTCTACTCCCCTCATTCAAGGACCTAAAAAGGGCAAATTGACAAAAGATATGTCCCAGATCACCCCTTTGGAAATGACAAAAAAATCTACTTCAATGAATTAAAGAGTATCCCTTTATTCTAGTGTACTTATTTATCTAAAATTAACTATTATAGTTAATTTCTAGTGAAGTGGAAAATATAAAAGGTTATAAGGTCTGCCATCTGACTACGAATCCATCGTCAACCATTTTCAATTAACAAATATCATAATGTAAATCGTATAATGAATAAATCTTCAACTAAAACATTTTTAAATTAGAATCATATAATATATAAAAATATAAATTCGTAAATTTGTTCGTTTTTTTCTAAAAACTCAATAAAGGATTTTTTCGATTAATAGCTCCATATCTGACCATGACGCATAGTTATTAATTTCTAGGATGATTTAACAACTGCGCATGATTGGTTGGAGCAATTAATTTAAAGTCATTAGGGTAACCTAACTTAAAAAACAAACAAAAACGAACGGATTTATTCCTCCATGAGAGGAAATAAACTTAACATATGGATTGTTACTTGGGTGAGAGACTGAGTGCATCATTCATGATATGGGATTTGATTCAATTCACATTTATTTGAAAATCTTAATATTTTTTTTTTAGATTCTTCAAAATTCCTGGGATCGCAATTGAAAATGAAGAATCGAAGGATGTCAGACTTGAATGCGTGTGACTTGAGATCGGTTTGCAATGGATGGATTTGATTCAATGCTTGTGAATAGATCTCCGTTTCTGTGGGAATCAAGACACGTGCACTTACATACTTCACGAACACCCGGTAAGAGCCTCCCACCACTTTTTTTTCTATATCACTATATATATTTAATAACATAATACGGTCACGCCCTATATAAAAAAATCTCTCTTTCTCCACATTCAATCAATCATTGAATTTAAAAATCGTTTTTTAAGAGGATAAATAGATTTCATTTGGAGATGTTAAATTCTTTGTGATAATATAAAATTAAATTACCGGTACTAAATAATATAAATATTCATAATTTATATATGAGAAGAAATTATTAAGCTTTCACTTTGATCTTATCACTCTTTTTATATTAACAAGACAAGTTTTTATTGATAATATAGGAAGAGTAAGTTACCTATTAAGTAAGGCAAAAGTTATTTTTAATGATGATATATTTAAATTTAATTCTATAAATTTATTTCTAATTGCTCTATTAATTTTGTATTTCGAGCCTTCATCGGGAAGGGAATATAAACTTTGGTATTTTCCCTTCCGGCCTTTAATGTTTCGACAAACCCTATGACCAAAAAACATGTTATATACTCCCTGCGAATTTTCATACTTTTCCGCCTCCAGTTTAATTTAATAATCAAAATTAAATGTAATTGACTTTTCTAAGTTTCCAACCGGAATCATAAGAGCCTATTTTGTATGAATTTTCGTATTTTTCGGGCTCTATAAACACAAACTAAATGACTTAAATTATCTTAGAGGCTCACATCTGGTGAGTAGGTAGGCCACGATTTACCCGACTATCATTTATTCTACTCTCCTTATGCCAATCTTTCTCTTCCTCCCCAATTGACTATGATAACTTTTTATTTTTTGACAAATATTACCAAAATCATATATATTCAGAATATAAAAATAATAATTATATATTGAGCCAATATAATGTCTGCAAATTTTGACCCCGGATGATCATCATCCAAGGGCATTATATTTTTATAATAAAATTCATTGCATATATTTTATATTATTATATTACAAAAAATTTATTGGTAAGATAATTGGTTTTACTAGTACAAATTGAGGGAGAGTTTTTGAATAGGTCTGAATCAGAGGGACATTGGGTTGCTTCTATAAGGGTCCGAGCCCTAACCCTTTCACTAGCGCAAGTCGAATAGGGAGGGGAAGATCTTCATTCATGACTATGTTAGTTTTTTCAACTTCCGTTAAAATCTCATAATGTTACTAAATTTTTGTCAACTCGTCTAAATCTCATTTATAATTGTTTTTTTAAGAATTATTCATCATATAATGATTATTATTTGACTGTCATTTTTTTAACCCGGATGATGCTTATTATTATTTATTAGCAACTAAAAATAAATAAATATCTGGAGATGAATCTTGTAGAAAAGTGATTTTTCATTGTCGACCTTGGTTCCGCTCTTCTCAAAAAAAAAAAAAAGATTTCCAAGGACGGTTTTCTGGAATTATCAAGTTAAAAATAAATAAATAAATAATTAAAGCCAATTAATAAAATAAGGAAAAAAATTAATTTTTTAATTTATCTTCAAAATTCATTTAAACAAATTATTCTTTTTAACTCACATTTGGTGAGTATGTGGATGGTAACCATGTGACTCTTCTGCTCTAAATCTCCCATCCCTCTTCTTCCATTTTCAGGGTAGGCGACAAACCAGCTTGCTCCCTTTCTCAGTCGACCTCATTTATAAGAAAATAAAAAAAGAACTCTATTCTCTATTTAGTATAAATTTATTTGTTGATTTGTTTAGGTACTGAACCCACCGCTTCCATTGTCTGAGAATTCAAATTAATTTTAGAAAAATAATTTATTTTGGAAATGGTTTTTCAATATAATTTATAAACAAATCAAATTTTCTTTATTACAATCAGTTCTGTTTTTACACAAATTATTTATTTACTTCGGTTTAGGGAAAACAATTGGCAAAGTAAATAAAAAAAAAACACATTCAATTTTAAAATTGAATTGAAGAATGGATCCAGATTTTTGATTAAATATCAATTTAAAATATCTCAAGTTATGCATTGAGGAATTTATATCAAAATTATATTCAGAATCTTTTTATTGTAAAAAGAAATTTGTTAAAAAAATAAGCTTTAGGATGACTCCTTTCGTTTTATCATCCAAATAGAATATGAGAATTTTTTATTTTGGAGCTCAGGAATTCTCTCTAGACCAGAAATATGAAGCTGCTATTTTCGGCATCTTCTAATTTTGATGTAGCATAAAAAATCCTCTAATTCCATTTCAAATATCTTCAGAATTAGCTAAATTTTAAATAATATAAAATTCATAATACCAATAATTAATAATAATAATAATAAATTTATCTAGATATTCATATCCTCGCCTATAATAGATTTTTTTAAAGATTTGCGGCTTAGTTTCGATTACCATTACTCCAAAAATTTGATGGTCTTGTTATATATATATATATTATATTATATATGATGATCTGGCTATTAAGCTTTAGAAAAAAGCTGAGTCGGATTTTTTTACTCTTGACCAGTTTTTCCAAGGGAAATACTCCACTGTATCCTGCCCATATTTTTTTAAATTAATTGGTAGAATTTAAATCAATTTTATCGCTCAGGACGGTAAGTGATCCTCTCTCTCTCTTAGTTTAATTTCTAACAATCGAAAATATATCCTAAAAAAGGGTTTAACAATTTAAATGAACTTAATTATCCATATTGTTATTTTTTTTGAAAAAGGCTTGTAGAACCCTGCGTTTAGACTCTAAATATTTTTCAATTTTATTACTCAAGAAACTTATTAAATGCTTCATAGAACATAAATATAATTTATTGATTGAAAATAACAAAAAACAAGATGCCAATTTAAAAAATAACTTTTACTTTCATCAGTAATATTTCATTAAATTTTTTTTTTGTTTTTACTCTCTATTTAATAAATTTTTGACATGGTATTTTTTAATTTTATAAATGTTTTCTTCTCTCCTCTTTCTTTTTTTATATATTATATACATGAAAAGATAAAATCTTAACTACACGCTGTTTTAACACCAAAATTTTCTGATGACCTTGGTCATGAGTATTGAACTCTTCTAGAAAGATTTCTCTGATTAAAGTCCAGCTGGACGGGAGGTGGTTCTAACTTTGAATGGAAATTTTTGATGCCGTCATAGTTGTATTCAGCAAGTAGATAAAAAACTAATTTTCTTCTCTTTCTTCAGAAATTAAACCAATGATCAGAGGCGGAGATTTGATTACGCTTGACTGTAATTTTATTGAAATTTTATTAGAGTGAGTTAGATAAAAGACAAACCAGTATTAATTAATATTTAAATGTGGGTAAGAAAACAATTTTATTAATATTGTATTGATTGTATTAAATTATATGAATACGACTATAGATCTTGAAGAAGTTGGTGGTGATGTCCGAAATTTCGGCAATTAAAACAATTAAATAATTTATTTAATTTAATTTTTCCTGGTTGTACCTGTTGTTTCTCCTAAATGTGGACTTTATTTTAACTTTATCCTGAAGAAACGCCTCCGAAACGTCAGGAAAGGCAAATAAAATATACGGAGCCAAGAATTCTACAAATTCTAAAATGTTTTTTTTTGTTTGGCCAACCATGGGAGGGGGGGGGATGTGTCTAAAAGAAGCACCCATTTGATGACTAATATGCCAGATGCCGATACCAAATAAACCTTAGCGGGATTTTCGTTTGAGAAAGGAACTCAATTTGTTTTTTATCTTTTTATTTTATTTTTTATTAAGGGAAACAATTCCAAATATTTTTCATTTTTGGCCAACATTCACAATATCGAAATGAGATTTTCATCAAATAAAACTCCATGCCGAAAAATGAATAATTTTTTTTTTACATAATTTTTTTATCATTGATTGAATGGTGATGATCCTCTCTCCCTCTCGCTATCACTCACTTAAAACAAATTTTGACCCAATTTTTAAGACCTCAACTCATCTCTCTCCTTCTCTTTGAGAAACAAATGTTATGAGAAAGCATTAAATTAAATTCGGACATATTTCATTAAGATTGATTAAAGACTTTTATAATAGCATGTAATACAAAATAATTGATCTTTCTATTTATTTAATTTTCTAAATTTATTAATAATAATTTCTCGTCATGAATAATCAATCAGAAAAAGAGAGATTTGGGCCAATGTCATGCTCCATTATTTCCTATATATTAATATATTGTATATCTCTAAATGAAATATTTATTTTAACATTGGACTGACGATATGTGAGAGCTTGATTCGCTTTTAATTTAAATGCATTTACATATTAATATACTCTATTTACTTTGACTCTGTAGGGGCAAAACGGATGACTCAAGCTTTGCCCATGTTGTGCATAATTGACGGAGTGTTTGCAGTTGCAACCATATTGTTTTTATGAAAATCTGGCAATATAGCAGACCGAGCCTCCTCACTCCACACTTTTAAATATTCAATACTGAAGTTTCCTTATATAGAGTAAAGAAGATAAGTTGATCTCTCGAAAGTGCTTAAAAACAGAATTACTTCTTAAAGTATTTTTCGCTCTCCTAAATAGCAATATGCGTTTTTATTCGCAGAAAGAGCCAGATAAAAAAATATGATAAAATAATATTTATCTTTAAGGACTGCATAAAAAATAAATTTTTTAAGGCTTTCGGCATGGGAGGCCATTTAGACTCCATTTTTATTTATTTATATTAATTAATAGTCAATATAATATAAATAAATAAATTTTTGTCCCTCAGGAATAAATTAGAAATATTTTCAAATTGACGATTATTTCATTAGAGTAAAATTGCCACTTTAGAGGAAAGTATCATGAAATTAATGTAAAATTTTTTATGCTCACTTTCCATTAAATAAGCAAAAAAAAATTAGATATTGAATAATTATAAAAGGACTCATTCTGTGAAGGCGATGAGGATTGTCTCCTGCCTCGATAAGGTGTGGTGTGAAACCAGATTAATAGAGAAAGAGGAGGGGAAAAGAGACATCCATCATAATTTTTTCACAGCCAGAGCTCATTAGTATGCAAAAGAAGTGAGACTCCTGGGGCGGGACAGACCACCGAACGGACAAGGACATCAAATATATAGGGAAAGACACGAGTGGAATCCCGACTTGGTGACCCTACGGAAAAAGATGAAGTTTATTTACATTTTTAATAATATCATATTTATTCTAATCTGTCACCAGTTTGAGAATGAGAAAGAAATACACTCTCCTTGGATTAGATTTCATATATAATATGATTTATTATTTAAAGAAAAAAAAAAAAAAATGAGTGTAGGCATTCATATTAAATTTCCAGTCAAAGTTTGAGAAATGAAATGAGCGCTATTTTATCATGACTTGGAGATTTGTTATTTATTCATGAGCTTTGTTAGATGAACTTAAATCCTAATTCTAAGGCTTAGAATGTAGCATGGTTCGCTTTTACTCCGGAGACACGGGTACCTATTCTAGATTTAAAAACGAAGATTTCCGAAATAAAATAGATAAAAAAATAATGCAGTCTTAATCTTTAAGTCAAAACTTTCGATATAATAAATATATCCTCATCCGCACTCCTTTACATATTTATGATTGAATGATTGAAATATTAGCTCTATCCCACCGAGAGTCCATTCCTAAAGTTATATTAAATAGAATATACATATTACTTCTTTTGAAGTTCGAACATAAAAAAATGAAAATATCTCATTATCTATTAAATTTACCGAAATAATATCTATATATAAAAATATTCTCTTCAAAAACTTTTGTTTAAAAAAAAAATTATATCTTTTACCAAATTAAAAGAATTTTTAATATTAAAATATAAATAATATTTTCAAGATTTTAAAGATTTTTTAAAAAATCATTTGATATACCATAAAAAATTAATTAAAAATTTATATTCCTTCTTTTGATGCTTGTTATGTAGTATATATAAAAATTTTATATTGCTATTGGCCTGGAAGCTGATGTTTAAGTAATGGTTGATCTTCGTTAATAATGAAACAATGACATATTTGGTGAGAATAAATTTTTTAATTACGTACTGCTCCTTCTTATTAAAAATTTTACTATTTTAATTTCGTTTTTTAATTACCTATTATTTATTTTATTTATTTAGTCTCCTTTAGGGAATCGAAAAAAATCTTTCAAAAACAGGAATTATTAAATTTAATGAATAATGTAATTGAAATAAAATTTCTTGTGGAAGGAAATCAACGATTAATTTTGCTGATTGTATTGTGTTAATATTAAAGAGTTATAATCGGTTTTGATTAATACTCAGCGCATTAAAATATAACGTAAAGAAACTCAAAAGGTCAACCAATTGGCGAAGTAGGATTTTTATTTTTTGGAAACTAAATGAAATGTTCAGAGTTTCTTTCTTGCTCTTATTTTTTGAAATAAAAACATCATTTTTAATATTACATATGATCTTATTAACGCAAACATAAATTTGTCAAATTGAAAATATTATTCATTAAAAATTGAGTTTCACCAATGATTAATTAAATTTTAATATTCAAAATACGACTTATACCTAATATATTTTAAAGACAAGTTTATTTTTAGACGTTAATTTTTGTGTAACACTTTTAAAAAGTGATGCGATTTTGTAATACATACCTCTTAGACACGTTTTATAAATATGTTATATAAAGTTCGTTCTTTTAATAAATAGATAATCTGACAAGATAAACAGAGAGGGTCTGTTTATCTTGTCAGATTATCTATGTGGGGTTGGGTCCCAAACAATTTTGAATAGTGAGAATTGATGTCCTATTAAATAGATAAAATTTTATAATTAATTAACTTCAAAGCTATTCATTATCAAAATGATTATTCTCTCTTTTTCTTTTTAATATAATATCCTTCCAACTCGTAGATTAAGTAATTTTTTGTTGAGTGACAAGTCACAAAAATATTTATTTAATCGAAGGAAAAACTAATCCAAAACTATAATCATTTATAGATGGAGGAAATTTCACAAAAAATATATATTTTCCTTAAATATGTTATTCTTCTGGGAATTCATATTACATAAATTGATAAGATTTTAGAAGGTTCCAGGACAGAAAGTGAAAATAGTGATATCGTAATGTTTGGATCTAGCCAATGCAAATTGGCAGGAAGAGAAGGACATCTCTTTTTCAGATACTCTTTAATCAACACAAGAGCTTCCTTCTCCAGGATTGTGTCAAAGACAATTCAGTATTTATAATTTCTTTTTATTGAACAATATGCAATTTTAAAATAATATATATATATATATTTATATATTTTTAAATTTTTTATTTTAAGTAACATGAAAATTATATATGTAATTCGTATGCATTAGTGATTGCTAAAATTGCTATGAGATGTGTTCCAAAAATTGTAAATAATAATAATAGTAATAAAAAGTTTGGAGACTTTATTACCTCAGTGGGATTGATTAAAATAAACTTCATATTAATATCACTCATTTTATATAAATAAATATTAAAATATTGTTTTTGAAAAGCCAACTCTCCCGGAAATATAAGCCGAGTTAGTAGGGGCTTTAATTCAAAAACCCGCGTGGTTTAGACATTGACTTTCATAGATAATTCACCTGTGTAAATAAAAGACGAATGAGTTTTTTATTTTGTCTTTGATCCTTTAAAAAAGTCTGATTTTCCCACTGCAAAATGAATGATTCTGAAAAAAATAGTAATAAACAGGCTGACCCAAAAGTCAGTTTACTAGTACACTTACTTCAATGCAAAAAGGTAAACTGACTTTTTGGCACCTTGTATTTCTTGATACATATAAAAAATACATTTAAAAAAAAAATCCACTCCTACTATTTGTCATTTATTTACAAACCATCATCCCCTATATATTTTTTCATTATTGGTTTTTAGAAAAAAATGTCAAACTCTGCACGCACCCTAAGATTGCCACGTCATCATGACGCGACACTCAATAGCCACTCAGCAGCCTGTAATGGCAAATATTTTCGGATTATATTTTTGTATAGATGTTCATGGGCGTAGCCAGACATAAGGGATCTAGACTTCTTTTGCCGACCTATTGATATGATTACTAAGTTACTTATTAATTAGAAAGAATTATTAACTTATATTAGAGAATATAAACCAAAAAAATTAAAAACTAGGTTCATAGAAATATTTAAATGCAAACAACTTGTTATAATTAATAATATATAATCCATTCACTCGTAACAAGCTAAAGATGGTCAGGAAGAGAACGTCGATGGAATATTAAATATATAGGACTATATATTTATTTTTTTATTCGGTGTAATCTAATATCTAAGCTAATGAAAATTTCCTTTCAAGATGAATTGAGAGTAAATGTCGTGGGTTTTGCCGAGAGAAGAACGACGAGGCGTCCAAGTTGGAAGCTGAAGAGGAGACTTTAAATCCAAGGGCGGAGTTAAGAATGGGTTTGTCTCAACATGAAGAAGAAAAGAAAGAATCAACTGCAACAACTTCAACTTTTCAAAAGGCCTCTCTTGTTTATTCATTTGGATAGTGAAAGTGAACGGCCCGTTGACTGAACGAGTGACTACAGGGTGTCCAACCAACATGGACAGGTGTGGTCGGTCCTCTCTCAATCTGGTTGCACTTTCCAGCCATTTGAATATGTGGATGACACAGATGCAATCGATGAGCCCTACCCAGTATGGCTTTTGTTTTGAGGCCACAACACGAATACCTGTATCTCAACAGGACAGGTGAAGCCGGAAAGGGAGACCAATTCCAGGCCACATGACCCAAATGACAATCACCACATCTGGGTGTGACATTCAAGCTTATATTTCCTAATTTGGATTTAAATTCCCTTCCTTCATGTATACTTTAAATTCACTTACTTTTAGAAAAAAAAAGAAAGGACAAAATCTTAATCCGAATATATTGATCACTTCATGAGGAGAAAGCAATTGCGATCGCAAATGCCATAAACGTTTTATTGACGATAAATTTTCTTATAAAGAAAAAATTTTCAGCGTTCATTGACTCTAAAGGAAATACAATGAGTAATTAGATATAAGCCTTATGGTTTTTCTAAAATTATTTGAGCTCCTAATTTATTTATTTTTATCAGCAGAGTTATTTCTCCTATCAGAAAGTTAATTTATTATATCATTTCTAAAAAATTTATAAAATTAATTAAAATAATCTAAAATTAATTTTAAGATGATGTAAAATTTATTTTTTCATAAAATCAGTTCTAAAATTCCCTTTGGATTAATTTCCTCAAAGATAATGACTTACTTAGAAATCCTTATATATGCATATAAAAGAAAATCTTAGAAAAAAGATTTATTAATATTTAAAAGGTGAGGTGATAAGCACCTAAGTTTCTAATTCTGATTTATGAAGGCAACCCAGGTTCAAATACACATTATGGCAAAAATTTATCAAATCTATCAGATAACGAAGAGGGAAACGAATTCAGTTGAATCCCAAGAAAGTAACTTTATCGCGAGTTACCAGACATTTCTGGAGGAGAATGGTTAATAGACATTAGAAAAAATATAGAATAAATTAAAATTTTTTTAGAAAGCATCTAAACTCAAAAACATTAAAATTTTTTTGTCTTCGGCATTTGAAGCAATATAAACATTTATCACATTTATTAAATTTTTTTATATAAATATTTAGATGAAAATTAAAAAAAAAATTTTATCGATATGAGCGGGAACTCTACCTATGGCTAACTCTCGATTATCAAACAAGTCTTATCAGCAGCAAGAAGATTAATTTATAAAATACTATTTGGAATAAAAATAACTTTTATTCAAATTTATTTTGATACCGGCATTAACCTAATCTTATTAATTTTATTAATCCTCTAAAATAGAGAAAATTCAAATTTATGTTGAAAAGTTTATCCTACGAAATTTGATTATTTAATAAAAAATAAATAAAATGATTTATATTTATAAATTTTAAAAAATAAAAAGAGGGATGGAGGGGGTGGGGGGATAAAAAGTAAATTTTAATATTTTCCGAAGTAAAATGAAGAGTTCTGCACCACCATATGGGCGCGCATGTCCTTCTTAAGATATGACAATAGGAGATTTCAATGCACTACTCCGCCTGACAATTCGGCAATCCCACTTTTTTATCTTCGTTTGTTGATCCTTTCTGATAAAAGAAAAAAAACCGTAAAAAAATAAATCAATGTTGTAAGACTTACCCTTTGTTATAATAAAAAGAAAATAATCCGACACAAAAGGCGTTGGTTGTCAGTCAATGGTATAATATCCCGAAACGATTAAAACATCACACTTCACCACTTGTAGCTTGGAATGTCCGTAGCCAGACACTGCCTGGAGATGACTGGCAGTCGACAGCCTTCTGGCAGAGGCCGTTGCAAGAGTTTGAGGGCCGACTTTTCTGTCATGCGCAACCCAACCAGCAACGCCGCCTGTTTGCCTGTTTGTCCGTTTGCCGTTTGCCTACCTGCCTGGTTCAGGCTCTCTCAAGGTAACCGACCAACCGGCAGACAGAAAGGGGAGGGGCCCAGGGCCCCACAAAACAAAAGGGGGGTCTTCTCATGATCAGAATCAGATTCGAGCGGGCCAAATTATTATCTCCAATTGCAATTTGAATCGAAAAAATTTCTTTCGTCAAAATCAAATGAAGGAAGAGAAGGAGAACAAAATGTAAGATTTCAAACTCCCCTTTCTCTTCTTCTAGTAATGTTTATTATTATTTAAAAGCAAAAAAGGTCTATTATAGTGAAACCTATGCCGTAAAACTCTACTTTACGGACACCTCGAAATAATGGACCATTTCATTTAACTTAATTTAATCTCCAAATAGCGGACACCTCTAACTAACGAACACATTTATAAGTCCCGATGGTGTCGGTTTATAGAGGTTTCAGTGTAATTGGATTTTATATAATTAAAAACGGATTTAAAGTGAGTTTTCGGGTTTGAATTAAAAGTTAAAAAATACCCCTCCCCACCAGGTTACGGTAGCCTTCGAAGCGAGTGGTGGACCAATTTCCTCTTCTCGGGATATATTTATTGATTAGCTAACCCTTCCGTTATTTCTAAGGGGCTCTCATAGTTAGCAATATGGGCATGTATTCTGCTTCTTTCCAAGGGCACTCGTATAAAAATTCAAAGGATCTTAACATGTCCTACCCTTACCTACAAGTCCTTCTACAAGACTCAATTCAAATTCGAGATTTTAATTCATTAAGAATTTTTATAGCGATTTAAAAAATTCCTTGGACTCTAACCCGAGTATTTATTTTGTTCATTAACCTGTCTTTATTTTTATTTCATTTTCTATTCAAAACAAATTTCGAATATAAATCTTAAAAAAAAAAAGCTGACTTTTCAAATTTATAAAAAATTGCTCTTTTCTTTTGGATTCTTTTCGATTTCCAATTTAATAAATTCGTTTTTCTTTTGGTTTCTTATTCCATATTGAACTATATTTATTTAATTTTGTCGATTTCATTTGGCGGCCTTCGAGTGAAATTCTTTACTAAAACTTTACTGATAGACTTATTTATTAACACAAGCGAGTATTTAATATATTTTCGTTTTTATAACGAAAACACCTGAGTTTGGAATAAATGAATTTCTAAAATTTCTCTTATTTCTGCACATAGCAAAGCAAATCGAAGTCGTTCGAGACTAATTTAAAATAAATAATTATTTCAATTTTTGACATCCATAAATGTTTTTAAAAATAAAATAAAAATCCTCAATTTAGAGAGGAATATATAATTTTTAAAAGCGAGAGAATTTTTGGACTAATTGCAATACATTCATTTCTTTTATTAACTCTAGAACATTGATCAGGGGGGCGAACGTCATTTATTTTCGGAAGTAGTGGAAAGGCCGTACTGATCCTTTGAACTATAACTTACTAAGTAAAACAAATACTAATTTACAATATTTTCTTGAAACGTACATGAAAGCTATGGATTTAATTTCGAATATAAAATTCACAAATTTAAACAGTAAAAACTAATTAGTATAAAGGCCACAGGTTCCCACCCCTGACCTAAAACTAGTGTGATATTCTTTGATCATCACATAAGATCTGAGAATTGAAAAAAGAGTGAAAAAGAATTTTGAATTTTGAAATATAGAAATAAATAAATAAAATAAAAAAAAAAAATACTCCAATGGCCTGTATCCGAGATTCTTTCGAGCACCAAAGCAAACAATAACCCTAACCATTTTTAGACCCTCCTCCTCCCCTCTTGAAGTGATTTTATTTCCCATCTATAATTCCTGTATATTCCGAGAAAACTAACTAATCCTTTATTTCTCCCGAACCCTTTCATTCAGCCTAATTATTCTATACTATAGAAAATTTTATAAAATTCTTTCAGCATAGATTTATTGCCTAATTTTTTTTTTTTAATTCTATTTTATTTTTTTGAATCTCATTTTTTTCCTTATTTTAAAATTTTCTTTGACTCTTTGTGTTAACTGCCTGGCTAATGGGTTGACCTTGTCTAAAATAATCTTTTATTCTTTAATGATTTATTTAAATATAAAATATCAAATCAATACTTATTTCTTTCGTTCATTAATAAATTATTATTAATCAGAAAGAGGAAATAATGTTACAGATTATTTTATATTTTTATTGGGGATATTCACTCTGAAATTTCCTCAACTGAATATTAGATAGGTTAACAAGAGGTTGCTTTGTAACTGAGTCACCTGCTAACATTTCTTGAATGACGTCATCAGCTCAGAACATTGGTCATTTCGCGCGTTCAAGTCTCTCTTTCTCTCGGACAACTTTTGCCTCTTCTATTTGCAGAAATGAATCAAATTACAAAAATCCTTTCATCCCATATTCAGACTTTATTTTAAATAAAAAATAATAAATTCTTGAATTATATTTTTTTTTCTATATCATGCATACTTGATCAATGATTTTATATCTTCATCCTAAGAAATAAAATCACATCTAACTCTGCCCTAATCCCGCGCTACTGATTTGGCAATTTCAGATCAATATCTTTATAGTATAGTAAATTAATTCCTGATTCTTGGAGTAGATACAAGGCTGTTTCATAATCCATGGGTCACTAGTATTTGTTTGTTGTTGTTCTGAGGTATATTTATTTAAAATAATAGCTATCAATTTTTTTAAATAAATATGACGCTTATCATCGCTTCAATAAGTATATCAAACGTTTGGTTTCTCTATCTGTCTGGACAACATCTTGAAGTTCATTTTTCAAACCCTTCCCAATGTGAAATTTTGTATATAGGCTCAGTTCTGATGACAAACCATATTAAACCCACTTATAGGGATACTTCATTTGAAGTTCAAACTTGAAAAATCAAAATATCTTTAAGTTTA
>JAAAKE020107452.1:0-17271 GCA_010014785.2 Anisolabis maritima
GATAAAATTCATCTATGTATAAAATATTTTTGTGAATAACTTTTAATAAAATTGATGAATGCTCTATAATTTATTATCAATGGAATGGGAACAATTTTCCCTAAAATTTAGAAAATTTCAATTTCCCGATCTTAGAATATTTACCTTAAACTCGTAAATTTATAATAATTTATTGATAGTAATATCTCAACCACAGCTCTGATGATGGTTCAAACACGGACCGAAATGTCAGCGGTGGTTGATATATAAATATGTAGACTATGTCAAATGAAATAAAATAGGCTGTATTCTTCATTTTTGCACGGTCATATAATTTCATCTCCTAAAATTTTATATAGCTCCTCTCTTTAAAGGAAAATAAGTATATAAAAATTTCTACATCTTCCTTTGAATAAAAACTTTTTTTTTGTTTGTGGACGCCAACTGCGACCTTCTTCAAGATTGTTAATTTATACTTGTTAGAATAATTTTTAATAATAAACCTCGTGATTTTTATTTATAAGTCAAAAATACTCATTTTCGATGATATCAAAAATAATTTGATTTAGTGAAAATAATTCTTGATTGGTTTGGATATTTTGGCACTTTCATTTGGTCACTCCTTGAATTTGGCGGTGGTCTCGCCTCCTGGAGATTTAATAATACTTTCTTATTTTTATTTATTATACCAATCAATACCTTTTACCATTGGAGTCTTGCGAATTCTTAAAAACTTACGAGATGTGGCTATCTCTTACCTGAAAAGGAGAAAAATTTATTCACTATAAAATTCCAGTTGAACAAAACTAGTGCAATACCGTTATATATTCTTAATGGTTAGTTTACGACCATCTATTAATAATTTGATTTTATTAATTTGCTAATTTCTTTTTTTTTGTCATCGTATTAAGTAGCTAATGCTATGAAAACTTTATATGCTTGGATATTCATAGCGTAACTTGAATCATTTGCTTCGATCAGAGAGTTGCTTGATATAAGGTCTCCGTTTGCCTCTCAGGGCGGAGTCTTGTCTAGGGAAAAACCGAAGCGTTGATCATGATACAGAGCAGAGAATCAATGCTATGAGTATCGGCAGGTTTTGGCTAAGTATGGTAACAAAATTTGACCATAAAATAAAATAATTGTAATAATTTGCAATTTGAAATTTAAATCCAAGAAGAGAGGGAACGTAAAATAGAAGAAAACGGCTTAGGTTTGTTTATACTATGAAAAATAATATTAGGGCAAGAATACAAATTGTTTTTAAATTAATTTTATTTGCTCACATTGAGGTTTAGATTATTATTATTATTTAGGTCGTTTAATTAATTAGGGGCCATTGGCCTGACAACGTAATAGGGTAGTGGTAAGGCTAATAACACTATAAATAAAATAAAATAAGTAATTATCAAAGACGATCTTGGCTTAGTTGTAAAAGAACTTAGGGAATCTAGAGGTTATGAATAGACTAGATATATCTTTTTCATGCTCCACAAATATATCAAATAGTAACGCTCTCTATATACCACGAACTTTTCAAATTGCCCTAGAAAAAAATTTCAGGCGTTAGCAAACTAAAACAGTTTCTCACCCACCCGAGCCGTTAGGGCGAAATCGCAAAACCACTCCAGATACCTTACCAGCTACTCTGAACAATCGTTTATGTCAGTGGTTCTCAACGGGAATCAGGCGGCCATATAAAAACTTATTAGGGAGCCCTAGTAGTAAAAGGGATATAATGTAATTTTATTGAAAATGTTAGATTTAGGGCAAATAAAAAAATAGCAGATAGCAGATTAATGTTACATCACTTGAACCAAAAATTTAAGATCTTGCGGGCACACTAGATAATTTTTTAATATATAAAAATTAATAATAATAATAATAATAATAATAAAATAATTTTTATTGCAAAGTTAGAATTAAAAAATATTTTTTATGAATACGTTTCTTGTTTCATTTCAAATGTAAATAATAAGCTTGAGTAAACAAAGTTAGATAGCGTGCAAGCTTCAAAAATATTTTATCTTTTTCGTTTTATAAATAATTAAAATAATTTTTTTGCAACAAATATCAACATATCAGTAGTTCTGGTAATACAATTAACACTGTGTATTTAAAAAACAAATACACTTATAAAATAACTATAAGTATAGAATTGATAAGGGGCCCTAAAAAAAAAAAGGTTGAGAATCACTGGTTTATATATCAATTATATTCGTTTATAACTTGATCATATTCAAAGTAAATAATCATTTCCTTCAACACTTCTCTCGTATAATTCATACCTTTACAATCATATACAGTAGTTCCTGTTTCTACAAGTGAGGCTCATTAAGAGCCCGTTTTAAGAAACAATGAGATGAACACGTGAACTGAGCGTGGGTGGTCAATACCAACTAACTAATGAACTCGCTCGTAGTAAGAGTCAAGATTTCGGTAGTTCGTAGTATGAAAAACTCGAAAGAGAGGTACTACTTATAAAAACCACAAAGTGGCACTTTGTTTAACCTTAATAAATTATTTTTCTAGACTATATAATTCGTTATATTATTTATTTTTTTTTAAATTTAGTTTATTTAGTTTAACTGAGCACTCGGTGGAGAAGTAGGAAGGACGATTGGAGCGTTTCCAGTCTTATGCATCATTGCTTGTAGCGAAGTGAAAATTTGATAACGTGGATAGTTACAATAGAGACGGATTTGTCAGAACGGTCGGCGGACTGGCATCCCTCTGCCCCCTCCCTCCCCTTCTACTCAACAATACCAAAGTTTCATTAAGTTGATAATAGGACTATATAAATGAGCTACATGAGTTTGATTACTGTAATTAGAGATAGTACTCAATTTTTTGGACAATTTCTGGGATGTCCACGACTTGATGATGAATCCCTTTAACTTACAATAGGTCTTAAATTAAGGTTTAAAAAAGGTAATCTTTTTTATTAAGGAATTAAAAAAAAAATCGTGTTAATACAAAGACTCTTTAAAGGATGTTGATTATATTAACCACATAAAGAAAATTTTCCATATTATATATTTAAGTGGAATTATTATATAAGGAAATTTAAACGAAACTTCTGTTACATCTCGAATGTTTTAGTTAAACCCTGAGGCTACTTAAACCTCCAAAGAGCTTAACATTTTATTTCAGCCATTTGCTGATGCTAATAGAATTTAGAATTGTTTTTGAAAGTTCGAGACCAAATTAAAACATTTATGTTAAAAAAAAAAGAGTTCAGAAACCGTGTCGGTGTTCTATTTTTCATTTAGCAATAAAATAGCCAATTCCCAGCTGAGCGGGAGAGTATAGAATAAATTTTTTGAATGGCCTTTCCAAACATAATGGTTGCTCGCCAATGAATTAGAATGCAATAAAAAAATTCTCCTAAGGGGAAATTTCTACAAATTTGATCCTGAGAAAATATTATCAAAATATACAATGGAAATTTTTCTTAATATAAATAAAAATATTAAATTTACCTCGACGCTATAATGGTAACTGCCAAGAATGATCTTATATATAAAAGGATGTGTTCAGTCTTTATAGAATTTTTGATCTCCAAGACGTTTTGAGACAAATTTATTCATATTACGGCCATAATTTGAGATATAGACTGGCCCAAAAGTCAGTTTACCAATTTGCATTTAAAATAACAAACATCAAATATATGAAAAAATCATTTATTATTATAAAAATATGAACAAGCGTGACCACAGTAATGTAATTTTAATAAACTTTATTACTTTTCTTCGATTTTCTCAAAATTCATTCAAACGATTTTGATTAAAATTCATATATCAATTAGATGATCTTTGAAATGTATCAAGCTGCATATTCAACTTTCCCCCCCCCCCCCTAAAAAAATTATTTAGTCTTTTGTTGGGTTGTTGAAGTGTATACACTTATACACATTGTATCATAATTTTTCTTTTAACTTAAATTTTAAACAAACAATGTGTTTTAACGTACACTGAGTATGCTCTGTCATAAGAGGGTAAAAAATTCTATCCACTGTTACCTTATCCATCGCTCTAGACTTTGTATTAGTTGAGAACAGGGGATGTTGACAACAATAATATATATTTACAAATATTTTAAATGAAAAAGATTAAATTTGAAAACATCGAAATTTCATTAAGTAAGTAAAATCTATATATAAAATAAAATTACGGAAATGTTCTTCTCCATTTAAGAAGAAAATGAGAAAATATTTCATTGGAATCTCGGATCATCTTATTTATCTTTTTCAGCATATAGACATCGTTCTTAATTAATTGATAGCCGATATCATTTAAATAGGTTTTATCGCTCATGACGAAAAACAAACCTTGGACCCTTAGATGATGAAACAAGAGCTCTAAGGGAAAATCTGAAAATTGGTATCCGTATCGGTGAAATTTGGAAAAGCCTTATACTTCCTCTAGCCTTAACAGATTTCTTACGCCCCCTATATTAAAATGAATTTCATTCGCGTTTGTTTAAAAAATGAGAATTTTTCATATTTCTTATATTGTAATTCATAATTTAATATTATTTATTTAATTATATATATTTATTATTAACATATAATTGTAAAATCAAATAACATGATTTTCACACACATTACCAAAAAGTAAATAGTTAGCTTTTAAATTATAATGATATTAAAATATTAAATTTATAAAAGTTATTAATGAATTTTATATACATATTTGATTTTAATAATAATTATTTATTTTTTGTTTTACAAAATTTAATTTAAATTTCTAACTATGTGAATAACAATGAGATTTTCATATTGGTTTTAATTTATTTAAATATAGACAGACCCAATTATCCATTTTGATTTTGGGAATTTTATATATTAACTATTGATACCACTCAACTGTACGTTTTTGGAGTTTTTTTTTTTAAATTTTCTCTTAAACTACGTTAACGAAATTGATTAAATTGGCTGTTCTATTAAGTGATAAATTAGAAAAAGGCTACCTACAAAAATCTGGTGTGACAGCACATCACTTATCTTTCCCTAGTATAAGAGATATGGAATTGAATAAAAAGATAAGGAAAAGTTGTGTGATGTGGGTTTGTCACAGCAGATTGTGAAATTTCATATAATATCTGGTGAAGAGGGGCTAACTCATTCTATTTATATTATGGCAATTGTCAAAGCCCTAATGAGTTAACAAGGGAGATTCATCTCGTTTAGGTTACCTTCTTTTTTTTCTTTCAATTAAGGTTTAAGTGAAGTAATAATTGCTGCATAGAGAGAAAACCTTAGAAATATAAAAATATAATTATTAAAAATTGTTTATTCAATACATGAATATTTATTAATATTTTTTGGATTCCTCTAAATATATTTATTTTATTTATAATATTCTTATAATTAAGTAGTTTAAAGAAAATAATAGCCTGTGGTGCTTTAGATATAAAATTTATCTTAAATCAAATTGATTAAATTACAGTATATATATAAATAAATATATATAAATTCGAAATCTGAATAAAAAGAGACGAGGGCTCATGCACTTGTTGGTTCTCTTCTGCGTCAGCTCGGGCCGGGTGAAGATAATAAACCCAAAAGAGCGTGGAAGCCGCTTTGGCGAAGGATTTAAAAGTATTTCTCCCGAAATCAAGGTTGGAAGAATTTCTCCCGCCTAGGGACTCGCTGAGATGAAATGAGAAATAAAATAAATAATTCCCAAAACTTTTCTTCGACAAAGGGTCGCCGGGGAATCACAAATTCCAAATAATCATTTAGAAAGAAACCTTGTTCAGAAGGGTTTTTTAATAAGGGTCTTAATTGTACGAATATTAATAACAATAAAGATGTATAGTGAAGATTATTAATATTAAAAAGCCCTGTCCCTTGGTGCAGAGCTAGAGATCTAGCTTCATGTACCAAAGGCCACTGGTTCGCTTCCCGTCCTGAGCAACAAAAATGTATTATATTGGCTATCAATTAATTTAAATAAATAAGAAAGGAGTCTAAATGGCCTCAGATGCCGAAAAAGATTTAAAAAATAAATTAATATTAAAAAAATAAATATTCTCAATTCTAAATAATTTTTGACAAAAAATGAGAGGAATAACAATCTCCCAAGTCGTGGTCACTTTAGGGCTTTAGAAAGCTGTAGAAAGCCATGATCTGACGCGCTATAAAGAAAAAATGCAAAAGCACTTCGCAAATGTTAGAGAAACGAAATAAGAGGGGGGGGGGGGAGTTAGGGAGACGATTCAACCGTGAAAATGCGACCTGACGGGCGATACACTAAAATAAATCAAATAAAGGAAATTAGTTTACTATTTCGAATATTTGCCCTTAGTGCCATTCTTTTCTTCTTAAATTTATTAAAATTGCCGATAAGAAGAAATAAAATTAAAAAAAAAAAAGTTGTTATTTAAAATGCACTAAAAAGAGGAAATAAATTCGTGAGAGCTCGTTGAATATTTAATATTCCATTATGATATATTAAGTTTATAGTTTATAAGTTATTTTCCTCTTTTTAGTGCATTTTTATTATATTTTTATTTCCTCTATTCATTTCAGCTCAGAATGATTGAAGATGATATTATTTAATTAAAGCCGAAACGTTGTGAGTTAAGAGGCCCTACTGTCTCTGACTTTCTCTCCTTTCTTATCCAATAAACACGAGCAATTATTCTTTTAAATTTCGCTCTTGTTTATTAAAATTATAATCATTAACAAACAATGCTTGAATTTTTTTTTAATTACATTATTTAAGAAATTTTTCTTTCAATTAAAATAATGAGAATGGGAAGTCTAAACGCGACTTCATGTTTCCTGCTCCTCTCTTATAGTGAGGTGGTGCTTCCCGATGCAATTAAGCAAATTGAGTTGTGAACTCTTAATGCGAAATGATCCACTTAATTTATTAACTTAAATGTGGGAGTCAGTCATCTTGGAGGATGATGACTTTGGTTTTATATGAGAGCCGATTTTGCAAAACGATCACAATTAAAGAATGCAACTCAAGCAAATTCACCTAAGCACTCACATTTATTACTGGGTATTATTTCTTTGCCCTTGATTAATTACTTAAGATAGAGATCGATATGAAAATAAATTCTTCAATACAGTCGTTTCACTTTATCTTCTAATAAAGAGGTGGAATTGTGTAAAGGTGGATCTGTTTCTCAATTTGGAAGGTTAATTTCAGTCCTTATGTTAGAGAGGGATTCCATTCCCTTTGGCCATTACACTTGCTTTCAAGGTCTTTTGTGCCTTCAAGAGATCATAAATCATAACAATGAGTTGATGCAATTTTGGAAACAAGCTCCAATGAGAGAAATTAATCTCCACATTTCCATTTACCTAATGATTTTGCACCTGGAGTCAAATCAAATTTAACTAATAAAAACTGTATATTTAATAATTAATGTATAAATAAATGAAAATTGAAATAATTTATCTACTTAACAACTTAATTTTAAACGTAAAATTTTATCACATTCCTTACATTTGTTTATGAATATTTTTATTAATTAAATGCATCTAAAAAAGAAAGGCACTGATTCAATAAAGTTCTCTATGTGATGACGTTGGTCTTATATATCCTTTTTGTTAACTCAATGAAATTTGATTCAGGTCTGAAGACAAACGTCCTAATTATTACTACTAAGATTCAAAAGGTTTGGTCCAGGGTCTCATGAGAAAAATATTTAAATATTATTATTATTAAAAATATTTTATTATCATGAAAAAGTTAACCGCCGAATTTTTAGAAATATCTTTACGTTTAGAGTCAGGACCCCAAAAATGCAAAAATAAAATCTTAATGTTCGTGTAGTTTTTTTATTAGTATTATTATTATTTTTATACCTCTGGATCGGAGTAGGTTAAAACTAGAAATTTATAGTCCTAGGAGAGTCTAAGAAGATATAAAAATTGGAGTCAATCAGTCCGCTCAAATATTTATTAAAATCCCCGATTTTCTCAGCAACCACCTGACCAAATCTTTTAAAAATTAGTGGTAATAATTAAGTCGTTTGTCTCCAGGAGTCAATCAAATTTCATAACAATCCATTGAGGGATTTTTCTTAAATTGAAAAAAAAAAAATCGTATCTTTAACTTACGTCATCATAGATAGAAACGGAAATTTAATTTAATCTCTTCTTTGACTCTTTTCGTTTTTTAATTGTAATTAATAAAAATGTATATATTGGTAAAATAAAAATGTATATATTGGTTGGTTGTATGTGGAATAAAGTTTTCCCGGGTTGGTCCGCATTGATTGTTGAGACCAACCCGGGAAAACTTTATTCAACATACAACCAACCGCGGAAAACTTCCAGAACATATATATGACACCGTGGTCCACCTTTTTCAAAACAAAACGATATTATTCAGTGTTTTTATATAAAAACAAGAGAAACAAACGACATTGCTAAACTTTCCCTCACTTTTTACAGAGCTAGTCATATTTTATTTAATTAGTTTTCAAAATCTATCATTTGAATTAATTATTGTTATTCATTATGCTTAGTCATAAAGTAAAACCAAAATTTTAATTGGTGATTTATCTATTTTATTATATGCAAAGAGGTTATTTATTTAATCCTTTTTTTTTTTTTTAATAATTAATGAATGAAATTACATTTATAATAAAATTCAATATAGCGAATAATATTAATAAATAAATTTTTATAAAATTATTTTGAATAAAATTTAATAAAAATTTAAGATCAAATAAAAGATAATTAATGAATGCATTTGGATGAATATTTGAATTTATAATTGATGGGAGTTTAACCCCTGCAGCCAAAAACAGCAGGTAATTAACGAAAATAATCGTATATTGATCATTTAAGCATTGCTTTTATTTGCAGTTTGACTCCACCTCCCTTTTACAATGTTTCTGATAATTCACTAAATTTTTAGTTGCTAATAGCTCTTTTGATAAAAATTATATTTCCATTAGGAGAGTAAAAAAAAAAAGGACAGGAACAAATTGAAGGTATTTTTAAGGTATGAAAAAGAGTGGAGATATTAATTAAATTGAAGCTATGAGTTTTATGAGGGATGTTGTTTGTTATTAACCTCTCGTTTATGCGCCCGACCTATTTAATGATTTGGATGAATATAATATCATTTCACAATTCTATTGTTGAGTTTCTCTAGCGCAAATCGGAAAATCCATATACATTTTCAATATAAGTAACATAATTTTTAATGGAATTTTCATTAGAATATTTCGCGATCTTATACTCTAAATTGAAAAAAACGAGGCACTAGCGAGAGTCGAACCCACGTCCGCCCATCTCAAAAATAAGCAAGTCTTAAGAGTTTAAGATTTCCAATTGACGATGAGTAGAGATGAAATTGGGTTAAATTCACACCTCTAAACTGTATCGGCCTTTTTGCCAAAGTGTTAAAATTCTTCGGTTAACCGCCACTTAATAAGAATGGAATGGGATCAATTTTCCCTAAAATTGAATAAATATATAATATAAATATTTTTAATGGTAATTAGTTCATATTTTTATTATTCATATATAATTTTGAGGGATCTAAAAATGTAAACACTTTATATTTTATTTGTTTATAATTTTATATAAATCAATATTTACTATGCAGTGTGTAATTTTTTTTGCTTTGGTTCCTCTAAGGTAGGCAACCCAATCACTAATTTTGATTAATTGTTGCCGACAACACATTCTCCGTTCTTAATTTCTAGGAAGATTTAACAATATACATAATAATTTGCGTTAGAGGTGATCTGGAGCAATCAATCGAAAATTAGTAAGTTGGTTATTTGGGTTGGTCATATTATTGTACACCAAACCACTCTTTATGGAGCATATTGAGTCAGGAGCCTTGTGTTGAGGAAGGGGGGAGGGGGTAAATATAATTTTTTCTTGTATGCTCTTTAGATTTAGTTTTTTTTTTTTTTTAGAAAATTGTTAGAAATTTCATTTAAACTTGTTAACTTTCTAAATTTTTGTCATCTTTTTCATTGTTTTTATAGAATTTTTTTTGTCTCTTGGAGGCGGGACTTCCCTGAATACGCCACTGTATATAGAATATTAAAATTGGAAATAAAACGAATAAAGCTGAAAGCCAAACTTTAACTGGGATGCTGCAGTCTTTGTTTTTTTTTTTTTTTAATGATTTATTCATCTATTGAGAGGTCAAAGATTCGACAAATATTTTTACTCCATCAGATCTCTGAGGTGATAATCACTTGATATAAAAATATTTTGCGAGACCCCTAGTGGACGTACACATACGTATCAAGTGATGGACACCTGAGAGATCTGATGGAAAAAAAAATTTGTCGAAACGTAGTATCATAAAAAAAAAGATTGCAACGTTATTTTTCAACAGTTATATATTAATAATAATTATCATTTTGGGCGCTTCAGTTAACATATCCATTCGCAATATTAATATATAGACGTCATACAGGGCATAATTTTTTAGGCGGAGGTTTGTAATTGAAATTTTTTTCTTGCAGGAGGCAGATGGAAATTTTTTAACTTTTATGATAGCATCACCCTCCTCCCCTCCGCCTTCCTTCTAATTATTTATTTACCATACCTTTTTTATTTTTATTTGGTCTTGTTTATTTTGATTCTAAGGGAGAGAATTCAAGGGATTCAAACTTATTCTCAATTTTAATTATTCATACGTATTTTATTGGACAATTTGGCTCAATAGAAAAAATTCATGACTAGGTTTAGAAATATCTCTTTATTTCTCAATATCTATACTTTAGAAATATAGGCTAAAAAATTTGAGCCCCCATAATTTTTGAATAGCTACGCCACTGGCTCTCCTCTTTGATCTTCTCTTGATTTAAGGTTATGATTCCTGACAATCTCAGTTGTTGACTTTTATCATCTTATACTTAAATAAAGTGAATGAAAATTCATTTTTTTTTAAATGATAATATAAGAATAAAATTGATACTCGTCTCCGAATAAATAATAAAATATGTATTTATTTTCAAATAAAATTTCTTACTTGATTTTGATATATAATTATTGAAAACATAAATAAGCCTATTAGCAAATAAAGCAAAAAGCCCACAAATTGGGACCTCTTCTTCTTTTACATTTTCTGGACTACATCCAACCAATTTCCGTTTCTTATTCTTTATTGTGGTCTCAAATTTTTCTTAAACGTACAAAAAAAAAAAAAAAAAAAAAAAAACAACTGGTTTAACGTTCTAAAAACACTTTTTAAATAAAAGACTTCCTTTTTATTCTTCACAACAAAATTCCCATGGCTTCCCATCTTGCTTTTTACCAATTGGGCCTGATGATAAATACGAGTATGAAAGAAAAGCGGCCATTTTAAAAATTAAATTATTCCACGCTTGTAATTAACTTTACTTGTCTCTTTGTGTGGTTGAAATTTTATAATCAATTTTTCAACAACTTCCTGACCACCTATATTAGGCTCTAAATAATTTCACCTCTGGAAAGTTTATGAAAGAAATTGGTCTCAGCGTAAAAAAATTAATTAATTAAATAAAAAGTTTGATCAGAATATTAAAAAATAAATAAGTAAATAGGAAATGATTTAGAATTAAAAGAACGAATATGATATCGTGAGGTGCTTAGTAAACATAATTAATGTAAATGAAACGTAACTCCTGTCTGTCCCTTAGAGCTCAGATGAAACTCGTTTCATAATATAAGGGGGGGTGGCTAGTTTTACTTCTTTAACGATAAAATTATTTAAATTATATTGGCTACAAATTAATTTAAATACATGTGGAAAGATTCTAAATATCCTTATATGCCGAAAAATAAAATAAGAAAGAAATATCAAAAATCAAACAATAATTTATTAATTTGTTCTTAGTTGTAAAACTTGCTAATAATTCCTATTGGTTTTGGAAGCCATTAATAGAAATTTTTCATTGTTTTGTGCGCGGGATTTCTTGTCATAAATTCCATTTCAGGCCATCTTAGCTTTTTATTTTATTTTACATATGCTGTTTTAATTTATAATAACAATACATAACAGTGTTTAAGTATATTTGCATGATATTGTGTGAAAATTATTCAAATAATTGGGAAATTTAGTATAAATAAATATGGAATAAAATATGACATCTCTACTTCTGCATTTGCAATTATCCTAATAATTTTTACATCACTATATGTATTTTTGCTTTTACTTATCGATAACGAGTGATGCTTTCGGTCAAAAATTTCAAAATCGAGATATCAACGGAAATAATCGTTTTGAGGTAACCTAAAATAAAAAATTTCATTTTCACAATGGTCCGTGTGTGCCTGTTTGTCTGTACCCTAAAAACAGACTAAACTACACATCATAAAACAATGAAATTTAAAATATAAACTTAGATTAACATGAGTATGTGACATCAAGGTTTTGACCAAAATCGGCCAACTGGTATAAATACTTGATGTTCTTTTTTAGTTTATGTTTTAACGATTTTTTCCTTAATTTTTTATATCACTTAGCTAATTCAAGTAAGATATAATGTACTATTCCCTACAAAGGCAATTAGACAAGCTGTATCTTTCGTTCCGTCTTAATGGATAATTAAATAATAAATTTAATAATAGGTAAAACATTATGAAATTTGATAATATTGAGTTTCATGTAACTACTAATTATTCATTAAGACGAAATAAAGAGTATCGAATTACTTTTGATGGGGATATTATATTTGAGTTATAATATGGAAAGGCCCTGAAGATTACTTTGCAATTTTTTAGTTATTTATCTAGAGAAAAATTATAAATTTCATTTTACTTTTCTTTTGTTATATACATTTTTCAAAAAAAAAACTTGTTTTTAAAATATATAACTTTTGCGAGGCCGTTCACAGGTTGTAGAATAATAATTGGTAAATGAAAGTTCTGTGGGACTTACAGATTTTTTCATTTACACTGATTACATTTCGGCTGGCGCCCTGGTATATAAACAATCTTCTTATCCATGAAAACATGATGATCTATGAATGAGACTTATATCGTTTTAGTATAAAGTTAATAGTGCAATGCAACTTTCAAAAACTTTATTCATGAAATGCATCTCAAGATTGGAGTTTTTTTATTTTATTTGTTAAGTTTATTTTTATAGCAAACCATTTGAATAGTGTTTTTGAGGATCTCATCTATTCAATGCTAAGTGTATGTTTTGTTAGAGCATTTGTTAAATTAAAAAAGAAGGGTAAAAATTTGATTGGGGATGAGTAGAGGATGAAAATAAGTGCAAGTGGTTCATATAAAATTATCACTTGTTTAACCAGAATTCGACATTTTCATTAGATTATAAATTCTGACTTTAAAAACGCAAGTGGAAAAAATTTGACAACTACTTTCTTCATTATATTAAGAAAAAGAAAGAGAAAGAGAGTATTTTTTTTTTTTTTTCTTTTAAATAAATATGAAAATCAGAGATTATTTTTAGGTGGAAAAATATGATATATAAACCATTTGTAATTCAACACGAACAAGAAATGAGGGGAATCAAAAGAAGATCAAATTACATTATTAAAAAAAAAAAAAAAAATTAAGAAAGGTCAGGCTTAAATAAACTTAGAAATAACATTTTTTTTAATAAACATTTTAATTAGTATATTAAATTTAAATTTTATTTAATTAAAACAAGGTTTCGACGTTGGGGTGGAATGTGAAGGGGTTTCCGTTCGCCTTGAATTGAAAAAATAGGATGGTGGATGAATGACGAAGGCAGCAGGGCCCGCTCTAGGGGCGGCAAATATAAAGGGCGGCATGTTGGCTCTGATATTTCAGGAAAACAGAAATATGGTCGAAACCATTTTTAAATTATCCTGTTTTTCCGTTATAAGCAGCGGGCTGTTAGAATAAAGTGTTTTGAAACAGCGGTTTACACAATAAATAAATCAGAGTTTATATTTGTTAATTATTTATAATTTTATTTGAAAACTGGTTATAAGATTTACATTTATACCTAAATTATTATTATATAATCGCATGTCACACTCACTATAATTAAAAGATAAAGAATATATGTATACATACATTATTATATCATGACAACCTGACCACAAGTAGTCAGTAAGTGACTGAAGTAGAACCAATAAATTTTGTCCGAAGCGTCTCCTTTCGGCTTCTGGCATCCAAGGGCTTCTTTTTTGCTGCTATCTGCCACTTATTCCTTTATCAGCCTCCAGGAGCAAATGACTACCAATCTAATCAAATAAAAAAATAACGTTCCGGAGAGAAGAGGAACAGCCACCGAGAAGGCCCCAGGAACCAGACTGTTGAACACCCGAAGTCATCAAAAAATGATTATTTATATATGAAGAATGGCCTTAGGTGCCGAAAAGAGTATAAATAAAAAAAATATATTAAAAAAAAAAAAAAAAAAAATTGATCGATTTAAAATTTTTTTAATTTTTATTTCACCTCCCTTTTAATGTAACAAATTATCTTCTTGCCCGAATTTATCTATTTTTTATATTTTTTCAAGATATATAGTATAAATTTCATATACTATATATATATATTCTAAAATGGATTGTATAAAATAGTGCATGGTGGAAGGTAGGTAACCAAAATACCTAAATCACGATTAACTTATCCAGAGAGCAGACCACGCATGCTCAGATAAAAACCTTCCTAGAAATTAATTTATTAAAACTAATCGAAAAATCCATTAGTGATTTAGTTATTTTGGTTACCTACCATCCAGCAACCAAAAACGAACTATTTATCCCAACGTATATAAACTATAGCTTAATATTATATAATTACACTAGGCACAGGGATAAAATAAAATAAAAACACCGAATAGATGTCTGTTGGCAGGAGATGTTTGGATTTGATATATATATATATACTATGCTTTTACGGTCCAATGAATAGATCTAAGAATATATATATATAATCTAGCTTTTAATTAACACTATATCTTCATTTCCTTTATACAGTAAATATTAATAACCATAGTAAACATAACACATTATTTTTGTTTCATTTTAATTTATATACTCGAATATTCATATTTTCCCATCTCCGCAGCTCTACCACTTTCATCTGAAAATTATTCTAAGGGATCCAATGACCAAATTTAATTAAATTTGACAATTAAATCAGAATAATATACTTTAATAATCAAGGAAGCTCCTTGCCGTGAGGGTGGCTTTAATAATTTGCCACCTCCCCCTCCCCCCCTCTTTATTAAATATATATAATCTCATTAAAAAAAATGTATAAAAAATCTCGTAAAAATTTTTATATATATTGCATTCGTGTATATAATGTTAGAATTTCATAGAAGATTGTAGGTCTATATATAAATATATTATCTGTCTGGACTCCCCGTTTGATTAATTAGTATTTTTTTTTTTTTCATATATTTTATTTCTTTTATTTTTTTTTTCCTTTAATTAAATGGACCATTTGGTTTCATATTTTTTTTTGTCTTTTGTTAAATAAATACTTTTATGATGAAAATTTTTTGACTGAACATTTGAAAATTCACAAAATCAAGATTTTTTTTTTTTTTTTTTGGAAATTTGTCACATTATTTTTCTTTATTTCAAAGAAATTTCCGCTATCGATTGCCTTTGTGTTCTTCCATATTTTGTTTATTTTTACCTCTCAATAGATAATCCGATCGATTTCGGAATTCCACAAATCTTATTCCCTTTCTAAAATTGTAAAGGCTAAAAGATTATCCACGCAAGCCAAAACAGGCCTATCACAAGCTCTCTTTTTTGTCTATAGGAGAGAGAGTAGGTTAAGCCCATTACTCTTCCTTCCTCTCTGAGAATCCGAAATTGGTCTGACTATAATTTGTAATGAATCTATTAAAAATTCCACGCCTGCCCCACCCTCTCGACGACCCTAATCACTCCGAAGTGAACGAATTAATTTGAATGCATTGAAAAATCTATTTCAAAGCGTCTGCACTTGTGCGCATGCGTTATTGCAAAAGATAGAGGAGGGAGGAGTCAACTGCCAGCTCCTCCTTTTTTTCTTCTCGTTCTTTCAGTTTGTTTTTCTGGTTGCCAATCTTACAGGAGTTCAAATGATAATACTAGTTTATTAAATTCTTAATTAATACATGACCGTACATGATTTTATGGATAGCGTCGATTCTTTTTTATTTTCATTTTGTTTCTTTTCTTCCTTGTTTTGAAGGAAAAATTAAAAAAAAAAAAAAAAAAAAAAAAAACCTGATTTCTATAAATTATAATTAATATGGAAGAGAAACACAGGAAAGTTAAAATAAAAATTGATAAAATTTTTTTAGAACATGCCATATTAATCTTAAGCCTGCTATAAAATTGTGATCTCCCCACTAATACGACTATAACCAATCACAAGGACTCTTCCGTACCGTGCCTTCTCCCAATGGTCCATCTCTACCCTATTTTGTGCTACCATTTGTTCCATTCCAGACCTCCACAAGCTCAATTCTAAAATTTCATTAAATAAAGTATAATAATGGGCCCTCTCTATACCTCTTAGAGTAACTTATATTTAATTAAAAATTGTGCATAAGGTTTAAAAAAAAATTATCAAGCAAGCGGATCCAGGCATTTATTATTATTAAAAAGTAAGAATGTCTATTTATCATGTTTTCACGCAAAGAGCAGATCTTTGATTCAAAAATACATATTTTTTTTTTATGTTGAAGAGTCAAAGAGGAGGGAATGTTAATTTGCTCGTGTTTGTTGCGTTTCTCCCGGGCAAGTCCCGGGGTGGAGACTAATCCCTCGGGACTCGCGATTGCTGCCTCCTCCTCTGCTACAAATGCGCGATTAATTGCACGACGACCCGCTCAATGACAAATAGAGCTCTCTCTGGATCCCTATCCCAATTCCGGTTATATCCTGAATGCTCTTAAGCCCCTGGACTCAAAAGCCCAGGACGTCTAAGTCGAAACCGTCCAGGAATTCCGGCTCATCAACAGTCCAGCCAACACTCAGCAAAAATTGATGACAAATCAACCCAAAATAACATTCAATTTATTTTTATCATGAAAATAATGAGAACGTCTTTTAGTACTCAGGAATTTTATAGAAAAAAAATGCGATTTATTTATTGTAAACGAACAAATCACAATTTATTTATCATTAAAAAAATCTTTTTTAAACACACAAAATTTACAACATCTAATAGTAATTTAATTTTAATTAAGCAATCATAATAAAATTATTTATTTAGACTAGACATTTCTACGGTTTTGGTTGAATAAATATTTATTTATGTCGACATTTGAGGTCATTTAGTCCTTATTTATTTCTATTAATTGGTAGCCAATATAATAGAAATAAATTTTTGTCGCTCAGGACGGGAAGCGAACC